>CM021108.1:11671785-11739748 GCA_007115665.2 Sequoiadendron giganteum
CTCAACCCTTAAACCCTATTCCCTCAATCCCTATACCCTCTTAATCCCTCAACCCTCAATTCTCAACCCTTAAACCCTAATCCCTCAATCCCTATACCCTCTTAATCCCTCATCCGTCAACCCTTAACCCTTAAACCCTAATCCCTCAATCCCTATACCCTCTTAATCCATCAACCCTCAACTCAACCCTCAACCCTTAAACACTAATCCCTCAACCCCTATACCCTCTTAATCCCTCAACCCTCAACCCTTAAACCCTAATCCCTCAACCCCTATACCCTCTTAATCCCCGAACCCTTAAACCCTAATCCCTCAACCGTTAAACCCTAATCCCTCAACCCTTATACCCTCATAATCCGTCAACCCTCAACCCTCAACCGTCAATGCTTAAACCCTAATCCCTCAACCCCTATACCCTCTTAATCCTTAACCCTCAAACCCTAATCCCTCAACCCTTAAACCCTAATCCCTCAATCCCTATACCCTATTAATCCTTGAACCCTCAACTCTCAACCCTTAAACCCTAATACCTCAACCACTATACCCTCTTAATCCCTCAACCCCTATACCTTCTTAATCCCTCCACCCTCAACCCTCAACCGTTAAACCCTAATCCCTCAACCCCTATACCCTCTTAATCGTTGAACCCTCCACCCTTAACCATTAAAGCCTAATCCCTCAACCCCTATACCCTATTAATCCCTCAACCCTCAACCCTCAACCCTTAAACTTTAATCCCTCAACCCCTATACCCTCTAAATCCCTCAACCCTTAAACCCTAATCCCTCAACTCCTATAACCGCTACTCTATAACCTATTAATCCCTCATCCCTAAACCCTAATCCCTTAAACCCTAACCCATAAACCCTCTACCCTCTACCGCCAGTCCTATACCCTCTACCCTCAACCCTAATCCCCTGACCCTCAAACCCACTTAGTAAACTATCTACCCTAATCCCTCAACCCTCTTGACCCTTAAATCCTCAACTCTTAAACCCTTAAACACTCAACCCTAAACACTCGACCCTCAACCCTAACCCCTTAAACCCTAAACTATTAAACTCTTTACCCTCTACCATCAACCCAATACTCTCTACCCTAAACCCTAATCCCTCAACCCTTAATCTCTCAACCCCTATAACCTCTATCCTATATTGGACCATCAACCCTAATCCCTCTACCTTATAACTTAAACCCTAAATCTTCAACCCTCAACCCTTTACCCTATACATTAAACACTCAACCCTCAATTCTCAACCCTTAACCCTCAATCCTTAAACCCTAAGCCCTGTACGCTTACATTGGACCCTGAACCTAATCCTTCAACCATATACCCTCAAAAATATACCCTAAACCCTCTACCCTCAACCAAGTAAAACCTTACCCGTAAACCCTTAACCCCAAACCCTTCAACCCTAAACACTTAAACCTTAAACCTTCTACCCTATACCCTCAACCAAATACCCTCTACCATCAAACCTATTCCATCAACCCTCAAACCTTAAACCCTACTACCCTAGAAACCATCAACCCTATAGGTCCTCCATACCAATCCCTCAACCCCTATCACTTTCTCTCTATCTATACATCTCACCTCTCTGATTGTCTCTATCTACCGTCTCCCTCTTTCTGCATACCTCTCGTTCAATCAATCCCTACCACCCTCTCTCACTCCCTCTCTCTCACACTCTCTCTCACTACCTATCTCTCAAGTCTCTCCCTCTCACCCCCTCACACTCTCAATTCTCTCCCTCTCACACTCTCAAGTCTCTCCCTTTCGCACCCTACCTACATAACCCTCTCTTTCTCTTTGTCTCTCTCTCTCTCTCTCTCCCTCTCCCTCTCCCTCAATTCTCTATCTCCCACCCCCCCTCTCTCTCTCCCTCTCCATCAATTCTCTCTCTCCAACCCTCCCTCTCTCTCTCTCTGTCCCTCTATCCCTCCCACCCTACCTAGCTAAACTCCCTCAATCCGACCCCTTCTCTCCCACTCCCTCTCTCTTAAACTCTCACTTCGACCCCCTCTCCATCTCTCTAGACTCTCTCTATATTCTCCCTTCGTCTAAAGACATACATAAATGCATAGATACATGCATAATATATTTGTACATACAATCTTACATCCATACAAGCATACATACATACATGTACATAAAATTATATCAACATACATTAATATATTAGCATTTAAGATAAAGTAAGACATAACATGAGTGCGTTATCACGTGCTCGCATTATGGGTTAGTAGACATGTTCCCCAGAAAAGTGAAAACCATGTCAAAGTGAGATATAATGCTCGCGTTATAGTGCACTCGTGTTATATCTTGCTTTGAGAATTGCCGAACTTTAAGCTTGGTATTGCCTTGGAATTCCAACCCAAAGGTTTGGAGGGCATTCCCAATGACTAGAGACGTGTTTATTAAAAATACTCCATATTTCTCATAATCGAGTTCGTGCTCACAGTCAGGATTGCACATGGTTCAATATCGAAAAAATTGAGCACATGGGTAATGTTGGGTTATCTCTTAGCTATCCAACAATGTAATTTTTTTTACCTTCTAAAAATGTTAAGTCTTTCATCCATAATTTATTTTATATGTATGTGTTTTCTTTGCCAAAAAGCAGTGTTTGGTATTTTTTTTATTATAAATTAACCGTTCATCAATTTTTCAAATAAATTACATTTTTAGAAACTAGATTCCATTCTACAAAATTAAAAAATAAAAAAAAAACAAATCAATTAGTTTCCAAAATTTGTAGGGGTAGCACGGCCAAAATTCTATTTTCAAGATATGTCCACTTTGCAAATTAGTAAAAAATCAAATATTCATTAAAAAATTATCAGAAAAATCATGCATCAACTACATATTATTAGCTAACTTCTGACATTGCGATTTTAAAAATATGAAAAAATATTTCACTGTACGAGGGTCATACAAGAGTTGCTATGTTATGTTTTTATGACAAAAACAACACCAATTTGTGTACGTCCCTCATTTGAACCCTTTAATCTCAATCATTTTCAAAATAAATTAGTAGTTTAGAAAGTAGACTCGGAGCACTTGAATCCTTCTTTTTGTTCCATCTCAAAATTTTGAGTCTAAGTATCCTCAATTTCACATCCAAGGTCAGTATTTCCCGATTTCAGGAAAAAGCTGTCCACTTAAGTCCCCTTTTTGGGAACCATCTTGGTGCAATTACCCTAGAATTTGTAGAAAATTGAATGTAGTTTCTAAAGTACTAGGTTTTTTTTTTTTTGTAAATTATATCTATTTGGTGAAAATTTAAAATTTCAATGGAGTAGTACTTAAATTTCAATAAAAAAATAAGAAGTAGGTGTTTGTTTGACCACCGTAACCACAATAAAATGATGATATTTTTTTATAATATTTTAGATATAAGTAGAGGAATCATGTTCCAATGTGATGCATACCATTTTATAATTTTTATCCAAGTAAATAATTAATTATTATTTTTTATTACAACTTTAAAAAAATATAAAGCTAGTATGTCTCACCACCTTAACTTGGTCAAAACTTCATGAAATTCAATTTTTTTTTTTAATCCTATATTATGCAAAGCATAGAATGTGTGCATGTTTCAAATTCAAAAACTATGATATTGTTAGAAAGATATAGATGTTTTTCAATCAGCCTATCAATCGGGACATTGATCATAATTCAAATAGAAAATGAATAACAATTATTTATTAAATTCAAAGTAGAGAATAATGTATATTGGTGGAAAGTTGAGAACCTCCTTTAAAAACCCTTTTCGTTTCATCAAATTTAGGTAAAAAAAAAGTCGTCAGCCAATTGGGCCATCAAATCACTTACATATCGCCACTTTTTGGCCCATCATGATCCTGCACATAGCCTACTACTGTAGGAGGATGTTCATGGGGATCTGGTGGAGCAAGAGTGGGTTCTAGGTCATTAGGATCAGTGTAAAAGGTGCAACTTCACATATGCATTAGGGATTTAAGGGAGGTCCATAACTTCCTGAAGAACATGGCCATGATGAGGTTTAAGTAATGACAGTAAAAGAATCAAAATAGTAGACATGGAAATAACCATAGAGGAAAAATTACATAAACCAGAAATACATACAAGGTGTTGAACATGACAAAAAGTGGGATGGAAATTGTGCAAGAGGACTAGGTCGACCAGTGTGGTGACTTAGTCCCAATAGTGCTATTTTTTATTTTTATTTTATTTTTTGGCTAATTTTTATGGTTACTTTGATATTTAAGTGCAAACAGAAATTGGAAATGCAATTTTTTTTGTGTTTTCTTATTAAAAAAGTAATGGAATGTGAAAATTTATCATGAATTATCACTAAATGCACTTGTTTCACTAAACCTAGGATGCAAACAATGCAAGATTTCAATGCAATGCAAGCTATCTCTAAGATGAAATACAAAAATAAATAAGATGGCTAATGGTCTACAACTGGGTTCACCAAAAATGTACCACCAAAAATGTATCTCTAACCTAGGGCAAAAGGATTCCCCTTGCTAGGCTCTTAGGTGTTTTCACCCTAGGAGCACTTGGTAAGAGAATTGCACAATTTCCCTAGGTGGATATGTGGGTTTTTGGTTGTTGCATTGAAAGGGGGAAGTCTGATTAATGAAGGTTGTGATAAGTGTGTACGATGTGTGGCTAGAAATGAAAGTAAAATAATGCTATTCTAAATGTATGCAATGTAAATAAACCAAAACTAAACTAATGCTAAGCTAGTCTAGAATGACCTAAATGTGTATTTTTTGGAAAATAATAGAGGACAAAATATGTGTACTTGGAAAATTGACGTTGCAGCTAAATGCTCTCAAGATCTCCTAGAAAATGTCTAAAAATAGTAGAAGGACACTTACGCCAAGTGGGGCGACCCAGTCCTCCAACCAAGAAACTTTGCCAAAATAGGTTTCAAGGAAATAGGTGCCCAAATATACATAAACCATTTTTAGGGCCTAGCAAAGAGACAAGGTTGCCAATAGGGGTGACATAGTCCTCTTGTAGCTTTATGAGGAACTAGGCTTTGATTTTTTGGGTCTCGGTTGATGTTTCCAGTTTCTGCAGAAATCTGTGACATAAACTCCTAAAAATGACCCGTAGCTTGTCTCCTTGTCCTTATAGGGTTTGAGGCTTGGATATGATTTAAAGAGAATGTTGGTACTTCTTTCAACACTTTGTACTTCACCAAATCTGCATCAAAACTTACAATCACATGCAAAGACGAAGAAAGTATTGGGGTTAGGAAATAGGGGTTTTCCTAAGTCAAACCCCTTTGTAGGTGATTAAACCCAAATGAGATGAAAGCAAAGGAATGCAAGATTGAATGATAAAATTCATGTAAATTCTTACCAAACCTATTTTTTTGATGGTTTGCAACATGCATGGGAAGCTCCAATGGAGATAGCCTGAAAACCCTAAGCGTTGTATGTTCTCTTATGAAGTCTTGGTTGCTTGAGTGCTTGTGAAGATGAGAGAAAGAGAGTAAAAATGAGCTAAGAGAAATGAAAAATGTAGGTGAAAACCCTTATTTGTACATGTGAAACCCTAATTTTTTTGAAATGCAACCTAATAGGCTGACCCTAGGGTTTAGGAAACAAGATTCTTGTTGAATCTTATTTAAAATTTAAATTTTATGCCTAAAGGAACTAGGTTGCAAAACGTGGTGACCTAGTCCACTTGAGAAAATTTTAGTGGTGTTCATGAATTAATTTGTCTTTATTGAAGTTAATCAGTTTGGCCTCTTGAAACACACTTAGTTCGGGACTAATATGCATCAAAGGGGAAAATTAGCATAGAAAAAGGGTTAATTTAGGGGTGATAATCCTAGATAAGTGTGAAAATGTAACACAACACTCTATCTTAGGGCCTAGGAACGTGTTAAAATGTATTATTTAGGTGAATTATGTTGAAAGGGTCTTAGAAAAGTGAGGAAATGTGAAACAACACTTCACAACACCTTAGTAAAACACCGTTAGGTTATTGTTGAATTGCAAGCATACAAGATTGAATCAAGGTAAACAAGGCCAAAATCCACTGGACAAGGCTAAGAAAAAATAAGTAGGTTTTTGTCTAACCAGCTAACCATAATAAAATGATAATACTTTTTTATAATATTTTTGATATACGTAGAGGACTCAATGTCCGATGTGATGCATACTTTTTTCTAATTGTTTTCCAAGTAAATAATTAGTTATGAATTTTTTGTTACAACTTTTAAAAAATATTAAAACTCGTATAACTTGGTCAAAATTTCATAAAATTCAATTTTATTTTTTTAATCCTATAGTATGTGAAGCATAGAATGTGACTCATGTTTTGGATTCAAAAAATATGATACCATTTGAAAGCTATAATTGTTTTTCAATCAGCCTACCAATCAAGACTTTAGTCATAATTCAAATAGAAAATGAATAATAATAATTTATTAAATTAAAAATAAACCATAGTTTATATTGGTGGAAATCTAAGAATCTCTTTTAAAAACCTTTTTCATTTGATCAATTGTGGGTAAAATAAATTTTGTCAGCCACATGGGTCATATCATTTATATATCACCACTTTTTGGCACATCATGATCCTACACATACCTGACAATAAGATGCAGGAATGACAATAATGAAAGGTCTTTTATAGAAAATTAAATTTGGATGATGGACTAGGATTAAAAGCCAATATGACATGAAAATCAATGGCTAAAATTTAAAGTTGTAGTATGAAATAGGGTTAGGGCTAAATTAGGGAAAAGATAGGACTAGATTAAGGATGCACTATTGAGAATCAAGGTTGGAAATTAATTAACGTGTGAAGAGATAATAAAAAGAGGGTGTAGGAGAACCTTAAATAATTATAAAATTATTTGTTTTGAGAGGGAAAATGACTAATTAAATAACAATTAATAAACTAAATTTATTTAATATAATGTTAGAAAAAATTTAATGAATAATTAAATAATTATTTAACTATTTAACTATAATTAAAAGTGGTAAATAATTAAATAGATAAAATTTAATTAATTAATCAAGAGAACAAAATATAAAGATAAAAATGAATTAATTAAATAGTTAAAATTATTCAATTAATAGAGGACTTATGTCATTAGGAAATAATTAAATAATTAAAATTATGTAATTATCAAGGCTGAAAGAAGACAAGGCATTCAAATTTCATAGCTTGAAATACCTAGAAGAATCTATTTCCATGAAGTAGGTCCATAAAGCATAAAATAAAATTTTATTTATCTATATTTCCTTAGGTATTCATTGATAATCGATGGGCTAAGTCTATAATATTAGCTTGATCACCTTTAGAACTTACTAACTTAGTGGCATCCCCTTTTAATTTATCCTTATTAAGTTAACATAGTTTCAATTATTATTGATTACATAAGTATATATGAACATCTTAACTTAACATTATTTAACAATATAATTCACTAACTAGAATATTGCAAAGTCGATATACTCTACGATTTTAATAAAATTTTGGGAACATAATGAAACTTTAGAATGTATTGACACTATAAATTTATCTTAATATAGTAGAATATATACTCAAGATATGTTTTAGTAAAGATCATATTAAAATTGAGTTGATTATGTAATAAATCATAATGGAAGTATGTAGCAACTAAATTTATCCTTTTAAGGAGTGTGAAATTACCTTAGGATTTATTGTATAGAAAAACACTAAACATTTATACAATAGTGCATGAACTTCATCTTATATTTTTTCAAAATTTAGAATATCAATTCCTTAAGTCAGTATTTACAAAAAAATTTATCTTCAAACAATAATTTGAAAATCATTCATCCTCATTAGGGATTTTGATTTGATTGTTCTCTATTAGAGTATCAAGAAAATTCTTATTTTTCTTCTACCTCTTATTCCTACAAAAATAGTAGGATAAATTTAATCAAAGAAGTACTCTAAGAAATCATTCCTTAGGTTTCATAACCAATTTATTATTAAAATACAAGTAAGCATCAAGATCAAAATCTATAGAAATATATATGTCCATGAATATTCAAATTTTTAATTCAAAGAAATTAGGTATCACCAATTTTCATCAATAGAATGCAAGATTTAAATATTAAACCAATAATTAGTCCCTCTTCCACTTATCCACCCTCATAATGGGATATCAAGATTGATAAGAATGATTCAAAATTTAAGGCAAGAGATTATATATTGAATCTCAATTATTAATTGATTAATGTCAATGGATTGATATAGTTGATATTGATTGATGTCATTTATCAATTCATTGATATTAATAAATCAATATTAATTAGTTACTCATTGAAGTATAAGATATTAGGAAAATAAAATTTAAAATTCAAAACATGATACATTTACGTGTATATAATAAGAACTTGAAAAGTCTTGGTACATATTATATGGCACCTCTATATCATTAATTATCTTTAAAATTATTTTTATAGTCTTAAATACTCATATTCATTTTTTGTTGGTTGTGGGTCTAGATTTAATCATGCTACTACAACTAAGGTTATATAATGTACTACCTTTTGTCTAGGAATATATTTTTTAGAATTTACTACTCATGTGGAATTTGTGTTGCCAAAAATTGTATACCTTGGCTCTTTTTCACTCATTTTGGCCTTTTCCATTGGATTTTGGCCTTGTTTACCTTGATTCAGTCTTGTAAGCTCGCAATTCAACAATAACCTAACGATGTTTTATTAAGGTGTTGTGAAGTGTTGTAACACATTTCCTCACTTTTCTAAGACCCTTTCAACATAATTCACCTAATTAATACATTTTTACACATTCCTAGGCCCTAAGATAGAGTGTTGTAAAGTGTTGTGTTACATTTTCACACTTATCTAGGATTATCACCCCTAAATTAACCCTTTTTCTATTCTGATTTTCCCCCTTAATGCATATTTAGTCCCGACCTAAGTGTGTTTTGAGAGGCCAAACTGATTAACTTAAATAAAGACAAATTAATTCACAAACACCACTAAAATTTTCTCAAATGGACTAGGTCACCACTTTTTGCAACCTAGTTCCTTTAGGCATAAAATTCAATTTTTAAATAAGATTCAACTAGAATCTTGTCTCCTAAACCCTAGGGTCAGCCTATTAGGTTGCATTTCAGAAAAATTAGGGTTTCACATGTATAAATAAGGGTTTTCACCAAAATTTTTCATCTCTCTTAGCTCATTTTTACTCTCTTTCTCTCATCTTCACAAGCACTCAAGAAACCAAGACTTCATAAGAGAACATACAAGGCTTAGGGTTTTCAGGCTATCTCCATTAGAGCTTCCCATGCATGTTGTAGACCATCAAAAACAAAGGTTTGGTAAGAATTTCCATCAAGTTTATCATTCAATCTTGCATTCCTTTGCTTTCATCTCATTTGGGTTTAATCACCTAAAAAGGGGTTTGACTTAGGAAAACTCCTATTTCCTAACCCCAATACTTTCTTTGTCTTTGCATGTGATTGTAGGTTTTGATGCAAATTTGGTGAAGTAAAAAGTGTTGAAAGAAGTACCAACATTCTCCTTAAGTCATATCCAAGCCTCAAACCCTATAAGGACAAGGAGACAAGCTATGGGTCATTTTTAGGAGTTTATGTCACAAAGTTTTGCAAAAAAGGGAAACATCAACCAAGACCCAAAAATTCAAAGCCTAGTTCCTCATAAAGCTACAAGAGGACTAGGTCAACCCTATTGGCGACCCTATCCCTTTGCTAGGCCCAAAAAATAGTTTCTATATATTTCGGCACCTATTTCCTCAAAACCTATTTTGGCAAAGTTTCCTGCTTGGAGGACTAGGTCACCCCACTTGGCGTAACTATCCTTTTGTTATTTTTAGACATTTTCCTGGAGATCCCGAGAGTATTTAGCTGCAACGTCAATTTTCCAAGTACACATATTTTGTCCTCTATTATTTTCAAAAAAATACACATTTAGGTCATTCTAGACTAGCTTAGCATTAGTTTAGTTTTGGTTTATTTACATTGGATACCTTTAGAATAGCATCATTTTACTTTCATTTCTAGCCACACATCACACACACTTATCACAACCTTCATCAATTAGACTTCCCCTTTTCAATGCAACAACCAAAAACCCACATGTCCACCTAGGGAAATAGTCCAATTCTCTTACCAAGTGCTCCTAGGGTGAAAAAACCTAAGAGCCTATCAAGGGGAATCCTTTTGCCCTAGGTCAGAGATACATTTTTGGTGGTACATTTTTGGCGAACCCGGTCATAGACCATTAGCTATCTTATTTATTTTTGTATTTCATCTTAGAGATAGCTTGCATTGCATTGAAATCTTGCATTGTTTCCATCCTAGGGTTAGTGAAACAAGTGCATTTAGTTATAATTCATGATAAATTTTCACATTCCATTACTTTTTTAATAAGAAAACACAAAAAAAATTGCATTTCCAGTTTCTGTTTGCACTTAAATATCAAAGTAACGATAAAAATTAGCCAAAAATACAAAAAAAAAATCAAAAATAGCACTATTGGGACTAAGACACCACACTAGTCGACCTAGTCCTCTTGCACAATTTCCATCCCACTTTTTGTCATGTTCAACACCTTGTATGTAGTTCTGGTTTATGTAATTGTTCCTCTGTGGTTATTTCCATGTCTGCTATTTTGATTCTTTTACTATCGTTACTTAAACCCCATCATGGCCATGTTCTTCAAGAAGTTATGGACCTCCCTTCAATCCCTAATGCATATGTCAAGTTGCACCTTTTACATTGATCCTCATGACCTAGAACCCACTCTTGCTCCACCAGATCCCCATTAACATCCTCCTATAGTAGTATGCAGGATCATGATGGACCAAAAAGTGGCGATATGTAAGTGATATGATGGCCCAATTGGCTGACAACTTTGCTTTTACCTAAATTTGTGATCTAGTGGATATTTTCATTGAAAAAGGAAGTGTCTCCCATGTCTACCGATGGATTCAAATTTGTTTGTTAGTTTGTTGGAAAAAATCTTTGGATGGGTTCGAACCCACAACCTCCTCCATAACCGTCGGTTGGCTCACCATTGCACCAAACAATGCTCGCCTAATCATGTGTTGCGACCGGTTTGTTTTGTTATATAAGTGGCGAGATTTGGAGGCTTAAAAAAAACCATTTGGATTTGAACCTGGAACTGCTGGGGTGTTAAAACTGTTTACCTCCGTTGCACCATGCGAAGCATTTGGTGTACATGTGGCACCGTTTGTGTTTGTTGAATAGTTGAAACCAAATGCTTAAAATTAAAGCAAATCTCTCCAAATTTGAACAAATAATCCTTTTAAGGATTAACCAAAAACCTTCCATAACAAAATAAGCCTGGGAGTTAAAAAAAATTAAGGGGCATAAATTAAATCAAAAAAATATTAAGGGATTTCTAATATGGATTTATATGTAAAAATAGAGATAGGGGGGATTATTGTGAATCTTTTGGTTAAGGGCCAAATTGGGTTATTTTTATGTATAAAAGGGGAGAGTGTGAGTGAGTTGTGGACAGAGAATTTTCAGATTTTTCAAGTTGAGAGAAATAGGTGTCGGGTGATACAAAGAAAGGAGATCTTTGAGCCATTCTTGTACGTTGGAGTTTTGTTATGCTGCCGAAGTGCTAGAAGGAATGGTCTTGGTGCATTTGTAATTGAATTTCAGAGATTAATCGGATCAGTCGTTCTCTATAGGAGCCGACCCAGAGACGTAGTCACGCTTGTGGCGAACTCCGTAATCAAACTCTGTTTGCACCTTCTATCTTCTTTTCTCTCAATTCTCTTTCTCATCTTAAGTTTTGATGCATAATTTTGTTAATGTATGCATGAATTAAAATTTCACAAAGTTGTTTTTAATTAAGCATTCAATCTGCAAATAGTCTAGATCCTATACAAATCAAGTGGTATCAGAGCTTAGTTGACTATTATTGCAATTGTTTTTTTGAATGCTAACGAGATCCAGGATTCAGAAGGGCGAAGGCAAGCTTGAAGAATTTAATCCTGAGATTGGGAAGCAAAGAAGTTTTCTAAAGATGTCTGTGTCTGGAATGGAGGTTCCTGAAGAAATCAATGAGCAGGAATTCCAAAGAGCATTCCTTGAGATGAAGGCTAAGGTGGACATTCTTTTCCAAGAAAGACAAGAACGAAAGGATCATGAAGGAGGTTCATCGAAGAAAGATGTTCATGAAGACAAGAAAGGGAAACAACATGGAGATGGTGGCAAGCAACTAGATCAACCTTTTTCTTCTTCTCCTCCCTCTTCTCCTTCTTCTCCATCTTCTCCTCATTCTACTTCTTTTAATCCTTTCAAGAATGGGCATAAGCCTAAAATTAAATTGGATGTAAAATTTGATTTACTAAAGTATTGTGATGAACTTAATGCTGAAAAATTGGATGATTGGATTCAGAAAGTAGAAGTCTACTGTAGAGTCCAAAACCTATTAGATGATGTTGATAGGATCCAATTAGCTACTCTTCATTTAGGAGGTACAGCCTTAACCTGGTGGGAGAGTAAGTCTAAGGCAGAAGTTTCACAACATGGTAGAGTCAGTTTAACTTGGGCAGAGTTTGTTAATGCTCTTAAGAAGCAGTTTTATCCCCTAGGACATATGCAATAGTTAATGATGGACTAGCAAATTTTTAGGCAAGGGAAAGGTCAAACTATCCAAGAGTACACCCATGAATTCAGGAAAAAGTCTATTGCATTAAATGTACCTTTGTACACCCAGGATACTTTGTTAAAGTACATAGGAGGTCTTCATTCATATCTTAGACATTCCATTTTGGTATTGAACCCTTGTAATTTGGATGAAGTGTCTGTTCAAGCTACACACTTAGAGTCGAGGGGAAAGGGTTCTTTCATTGATAATGATAACTCTATAAAGAAATCTTCTAAAGTTGTAGAGATAGGGAAAGGAAAGAAGGTAGCTACAGTTAAGAAGGATGACAAGCTTTCTTTCTCTCATTGTGACAGGAAGGGTCATGATGAAGATCATTGTTGGAAGTTGCATCCCGAATTGAAGCCTAAGTGGGCTCAAAGACAGAATTAGAAACAGAAGGGTAAGGAGAAATCCACAAATGTTGTTATGGATCTTGGTTCAGATTCAGATGATGAGACTAAGATAGCATCTATGGGTCTAAAAGGTAAAGCTCCTATTTCTGGTGTTTTTGTTGCTAGTTGTGCTTCTACTTCTACAGTTAATGATTTCTCTAAATATAAGAAAAGGAATGAGTTGTTTCATTTAAGGGTTGTTGCTAAGAACAGTAAAATTGATGCACTCATAGATAGTGGTTCTCAAGTTAACTTAATTTTGGAAAGTGTTGTAAGAAACATGGGATTAAAAACTACACAACATAAGAAACCTTATCCACTAGGCTGGATTTGTGAAAATGATAAGTTGCAAGTAACAAGACAATGCACCTTAAGATTCGCAATCACTAGTAAGTTTGTGGATGAAGTACAGTTTGATGTGGTTCCATTGGATATCTGTGGGATAGTGCTTGGTAGCCCTTATTTATATGATAGGAAAGCTATTTTCTATAGGGAAAAGAATCACTATCACTTGTTTAAAGATGGCATATAGTATATTGTGCATTCTCATAGGATTAAGACTAATCATTCTTTTGCAAAAACAGGGCAGTTAAAGAGGGTAATTAATGCAAGTAAAGAATTAAATCTTATGTCTGTTAGTATAGGTGGTTCTAAACTTGAACTTGGAGTAGCCAACCAGGGTCAGATGTTACAGGATGCACCCGTAGTATAGCATGAGGGAATGATGATTGAAAGCATTGATGGTTCCTTGGGTGAAAATGTTCTTGTTATAAAGGATCGATATCTTGTTGATTTGTTCTCTTTCATTTCTGCATTATTGTTCAACTTGATGCTAGTCAATTTTTTTTGGTTAGTGGCTACGACATTCGATGTAGAAGCTTATGGAAGTGATAGAATAATGTTTATGTTCAACAATGTTATTGCAGTCTTCATTGTGCTTGTGAGCTAGGTATGCAAATGTACAAAGGATACAGGACAAGTGGGGAGGCCAAGTCCTCACTTAATGTCAGAGTAAATGTCACTTTTGGAGGTCCAAAAGGTCTTTAGTGGGGAGGCCTGATCTAGTGGATATTTTCATTGAAAAAGGAAGTGTCTCCCATGTCTACCGGCTGATTCAAATTTGTTTGTTAGTTTGTTGGACAAAATATTTGGATGGGTTCGAACCCGCAACCTCCTCCATAACCGTTAGTCAGCTCACCATTGCACCAAACAATGCTTGCCTAATCATGTGTTGTGACCTATTTGTTTTGTTATATAAGTGGTGGGATTTGGAGGCTTAAAAACAGCCATTTGGATTTGAACCCAGAACCGCCAGGGTGTTAAAACTATTTACCTCTGTTGCACCATGCGAAGCATTTGGTGTACATGTGGCACCATTTTTGTTTGTTGAATAGTTGAAACCGAATGCTTAAATTAAAGAAAATCCCTCCAAATTTTAACAAATAATCCTTTTAAGGATTAACCAAAAACCTTCCCAAACAAAATAAGCCCAGGAGTTAAAAAAAATTAAGGGGCATAAATTAAATTAAAAAAAATATTAAGGGATTTCTAATATGGATTTATATGTAAAAATAGAGATAGGGGGGATTATTGTGAATCTTTTGGTTAAGGGCCAAATTGGGTTATTTTTATGTATAAAAGGGGAGAGTGTGAGTGAGTTGTGGACAGAGAATTTTCAGATTTTTCAAGTTGAGAGAAATAGGTGTTGGGTGATACGAAGAAAGGAGATCTTTGAGCCATTCTTGTACATCGGAGTTTTGTTATGCTGCCGAAGTGCTCGAAGGAATGGTCTTGGTGCATTTTTAACTAAATTTCAGAGATTAATCAGATCGGTCGTTCTCTATTGGAGCCGACCCAGAGATGTAGTCACATTTGTGGCAAACTTCGTAATCAAACTCTATTTGCAGCTTCTATCTTCTTTTCCCTCAATTCTCTTTCTCATCTTAAGTTTTGATGCATAATTTTGTTAATGTATGCATGAATTAAAATTTCGCAAAGTTGTTTTTAATTAAGCATTCAATCTGCAAATAGTCTAGATCATATACAGATCAATTTGATGAAATGAAAAGGGTTTTTAATGGAGGTTCTCATATTTCCACCAATATACATTATTCTTTACTTTTAATTTAACAAATAATTGTTATTCATTTTCCATTTGAATTATGAATAATGTCCCGATTGATAGGCTGATTGAAAAACATCTATATCTTTCAAAAAATATCATATTTTTTGAATCTGAAACATGCATCACATTCTATGTTTTGCATAATATAGGATTAAAAAAAAAATTGAATTTCATGAAGTTTTGACCAAGTTAAGGTGGTCAGACATACGAGTTTTATATTTTTTAAAAGTTGTAATAAAAAATATTAATTAATTTTTTACTTGGATAAAAATTATACAAAAATATGCATCACATTGGAATACGAGTCTTCTACTTATATCTAAAATATTATAAAAAAATATCATCATTTTATTGTGATTAGGGTGGTCAGACAAACACCTACTTCTTATTTTTTTCTTGAAATTTAAGTACTACTACATTGAAATTTCAAATTTTCACCAAATAGATATAATTTACAAAACAAAAACCAAGTAGTTTAGAAACTACATTGTATTTTCTACAAATTTTATTCTTACATATTTTTGAAATAATATAGATAACTTATTCAAATTTCAATGTCAAGTTTCCTAATTCTGATTTTTCTGAATTTTATCACCACTTAAGGGCCTATTTTTTCCATGATGATCCTGCACATACCTAGTAGAAGTCATTGGACATGATGATGCTAGAATGTATCATTTCATTAATGATTTACTTGATAACCTTGAATCCCATGCTTCTTTTTACCCCTGTATGAACCAACCCATGATGCCTAACATATCACCCCTTGACTCATTTTCTTATATTGATCCGAAAGTTCACAATTGAACTCGGCTACCTACCCAAGGTGAGCCTAGTCCCTCCCAATCGGCCCTTCCTCAACCATTTTACCATAATTTGATCACCCACCCTCCCATCAACCTGCAACAATCTTATGGAAAAGGGTTCATAATTTTAAGAAAACAAGGTGGTGACCTTACCAATGAACATGAAATTCACAAATACTATGATCAATTCCAACCTGATGAACACCATACGGGAATCGGTTATCAAGATCCCCCTCATCCTTGGGTGCATCCTATAGAGCTCCTTAAGATCCATAATGATGGCACAATAATATTTGATACCCCTCCCGACTGGGATGTCCTCCTTCCTAAGGAAAAGCAATCATCTCTTCCTATCCACAATGCTAGACCTCCAATCATTTTAGGACCTCATGCTCCCATGCCATTGTTTGAAGTTGGCGAGTCTAGTCATCAAAAGAGGCCATATAAATTGCAAAAACTTAAGTTTCCTCTCCATCCACCACCTAAATGTGAGAGACAATCACATCCTTTAAAAAAAATGCCTCATCACCTTACCTCATTGTAACAAGCTGGTCATCTGTCCTAAAGATTCCAATATACTGTATTGCACTTATCATCATGTCCTTAGCCATAGAAGTGATGAATTTTTCCATCTATGAGAGATACTAAATAAGTATCACTTCATCAGTTCCAAGTGCTACCCTATCAACCCATAGTACACTCTTGTGTACCCATTCATGTAATAGTTGTAGAATAAGCCCTTATAAATATTATATTACTCCCTCTCATCACCTATCTCGACTCCCTCCATCCTTGTACTCAGTGGGTGCAAGAGGTTGCTAGCCTTGCCCTAGTAATGCAATTGTCTTAGTCCCTTAGCATTGTTTTCCACTTCCCACTTTTCCCCACTAAGATGGGGAGGTGGATGCCTTGCTTCATGGATGAATTACACTTTCCTTACTAGTTGTGTGTTTGTTTATGTGTTGTTTATTCCCTATTTTGTTTATTGTTTTCTCACTCTTAGTAACATTCTTATATATGTCTCTCCCTTCTTGTAGGTGTCATGCATGCCTTTTCAAGATTCTCTTTTGTCTTTTCACTTTTCCTTTCATTTGGGGATGATGCAAGGAATTGAGATTGCAATGTCTCCTTCATGTTGACCCAAATGAGCTTCTCTTTCTTTTTTTTTTTCTTTTTTTATTTGCGGATGATGCAAGGCATTGAGACTGCAATGTATCCTTCATGTTGACCCAAATGAACCTCTTTTTATTTTTGTGTCCTTTTTTCCTTTCATTTGAGAATGATGCAAGACATTGAGACTGCCATGTCTCCTACATGTTGTTTAAAAAAAAAGGTTGTTTTGCGTTTGTCTTTTTCTTTTTGTTTCTATGGTCCTTTGTGGGGATGATGCAAATCATCGAGATATCCAATGTGTCTTAAATGTTGACACAAAATGACTTCTTTTTCATTTTTCTTTCGCTCTCTATGTGTCCTTCTTCCATTTCTATGTATTTGGGGGGACGATGATAGTTTCGTTATCTTTACAAGAAACATTATAGGAACGAACATACTTACCCCAAATCCATAGATCCCTTATGTGTTTGGTTTTTTTCATTTTGGGGGAATATCCACGTTTTCTCTTGCTTTCTTCATTTTCACATGATGTAGCCTTTCTTGGATACCTATCGCTTGACATTGGGCTTTTCAAGTAGGCTCTCATGTCCCTTTGCATTTTTATTTTCTCTACTATTAATAAATTTTTCACAAAGTGGTGTGTATAAATACCTTTAAAGTGGGGGCATACATTGGTGCTATTTCACTTTTTACATTTGCATTTTCTTTTTCTTTTCTCATGCTTCTTAGTGCAGCCTTGTCACTTCACATGACACATTTCTCACTTTGTGAACATCATTTAGTATAATTCCCTTCATAAGCGTGAATTATCTCAGCATATTATTGTCTTCTTAGTGGCCTAATGTGATGCATTGCATCCCCTAAGTTATGAATCTTCTATATTTTTATTGCTTCTCTATTGGAGAAATTACACGCAATGTTCCCCTAAGTTAAAGACCTCATCTGAACTAAACAACACTCCTTGAAACACTTTCATATTTCATTTTTTCACTTTTTACTTTTACATTTTGCATGTTGCACTTTTTCATTTGTACATACATGGACACCTTGCATAACAAAACTAGCATGATTGTAGTGTCATCTTCATTTTTTCATGGGTTCTAAGCATCCAAGGATTTTCTTGTCTCATGAGCTAAACCCTTGTCCTTTTTGGTGCCTTATCAAAGTTATCAGGACATATAACTTTGGTATGGTTGAGCAAGAAGCCGAACTAGTGGCACAAATTTCACCATATCCAAGTTTTTGTGTGTGAGTGCATACCAACTATGTCTATGTATCTCAACACCTTTTTGAATTTTCACTTGATGGACAACTAAAAGTCTCATCATCCCAGAGTGAGTACATCCTTTACTTTCAGACAAATAGCCTAGATGTGATCCATAACTAGATGGAAATACAATAGAAGCTTGATTTGAATTTTTCTAATCACCCCTTGTGTCATCTGATATACTTATTTTTAGTTTTCCATGGGATCTTGATCTTGCAGGCTTGATCATCCCTCTTGGTCATAGTCATCTCACCTTACAAGCATGAATACATTAGATCTCGCTCGACATGCATGATTCAATTACTTTAGTGCGAGTTTGAAGTAATTTCATACTCTTACTAAATTCGAGGCTAAATGTGTAGCCAAAAGGTGTATACCTTGGCACTTTTTCTTTCATTTTGTCCTTTTATGTTGGATTTTGGCCTTGTTTACCTTGATTTAGTCTTGTAAGCTTGCAATTCAACAATAGCCTAGCAATGTTTTACTAAGTTGTTGTGAAGTGTTCTAACACATTTCCTCACTTTTTTAAGAACATTTCAACATAAGTCACCTAAATAATACATATTTACACCTTCATAGGCCCTCAAATAGAGTGTTGTAATTTTTTCTATTACATTTTCATGCTTAACTACGATTATCACCTCTAAATTAACTCTTTTTCTATGCTCATTGGGCCCTTTAATGCATCTTTAGGCCCAACCTAAGTGTGTTTTGGGAGGAAAACTTGATTAACTTCAGTAGACACAAATTAATTCTCAACCACCACTAATTTTTTTTCAAGTTGACTAGGTCACCACTCTAGGTGACCTAGTCCCTTTAGGCATAAAATTTAAATTTTAAATAAGTTTCAATGATAATCTTGCCTCCTAAACCATAGGATCGGCCTATTAGGTTGCATTTCACAAAAAATAGGGTTTCACATGTACAAATAAGGGTTTTCACCTACATTTTTCCTCTCTCTTAACTCATTTTTACTCTCTTTCTCTCGTCTTCACAAGCACTCAAGCAACAAAGAATTCACAAGAAAGCATACTATTCTTAGGGTTTTCAGGCTATCTCCATTGGAGTTTCTCATGCATGTTGCAAACCATCAACAATAAATATTTGGTAAGAATTTCCATCAAGTTTATCATTCAATCTTGCATTCCTTTGATATCATCACATTTGGGTTTAATCACCTACAAAGGGGTTTGACATAGGCAAACCCCTATTTCCTAACCCCAATAATTTCTTGGTCTTTGCATGTGATTGCAAGTTTTGATGAAATTTTTTTGAATGAAAAGGTGTTGCAAGAAGTACCAAAGTTTTCTTCAAGTCACATCCAAGCCTCAAACCCTATAAGGACAAGGAGACAGCCTACATGTCATTTTCGGGAGTTTCTATCATGGATTTCTACAAAAAAGGGAAACATGAACCGGGACCCTCAAAATTAAAGCCTAATTGCTCAAAAAGCTACAAGAGGACTCGGTCACCCCTATTGGCAACCTTGTCCCTATGCTAGGTCTCGAAAAGGGTTTCTATATTTTTGGGCACCTATTTCCTTGAAACATGTTTTGGCAAAGTTTCCTAGTTGGAGGACTAGGTCGCCCCACTTGGCGATAGTGTCCTATTTTCAAAAAATTTCCAAGAGATCCTGAGAGAACTTAGCTGCAAAATAACTTTTCTAGGTACAAATCTTATGTCCTCCTCTCTTATTTTCCATAAAATACACATTTAGGTCATTCTAGAGTAGCTTAGCATTAGTTTAGTTTTGTGTTATTTACATTGCATACATTTAGAATAGCATCATTTTACTTTTAGTTATAGCCACACATCACACACAATTATCACAACCTTCATCAATCATCCTTCCCCATTTGAATGCAACCATCAAAAACCCACATATCCACCTAGGGCAATAGTGCAATTCTCTTACCAAGTTCTCCTAGGCTGAAAAACCTTAAGAGCCTAGCAAGGGGAATCCTTTTGCTCTAGGTTAGAGATACATTTTTGGTGGTTAAAAATCATACAAAAAGGAGAATCCTCATCCATGTTGATTATGTGTTTGTGTGTTTGTGTGTGTCAAATCAATCTATTCTTCAAAACTAGAAGAAGCCAATTATTTAACAAATTTTCTCTTCTTTCATATTTTTTATATTTTTCTCTCAGAGTTATATTTTTTTCAATTATGTAGATTTGGTTTATTCCTTTTACCACCCATCGAAAATTATATAAATTCACTTGCACCTACATATGCCCATAAATATAAATTCTATTATTTATACATTACCCATTAAATATTGAATGCTATAGATGATCCCACTTTACCTAAGAAAAATGAAGCATTCTAAACCTTAATTCTAACACCTACACTTAACCTCATAATTTAGGTCATAATTTTACCTCATGGATATTGTAGACACCGAAAATTGGTCTAGGCCTGGGAGCACCACTTTCGAGATAGTTTTCTATTATCCATGGTCGGGATTAAATAATGTTTATTATTTAATTATCTTTCTAACACATATTTCCTCTATTAATTAAATACCGCTTTTTAATTAATTCACTAATTCATTTATTCAACCTTGATTAATTAAATAAATCATATTTATTTAATTATGTCACTAGCTAATTAATTCTTCTTTATAATTTAAATATTGATTATTTAATTAAACCTCATTTATCTATAATTAAATATTTATTATTTAATTACCCAATTTAACCTTTTTAACTATAATTCAATATTTATTATTTAATTATTCAATTTATCCTTTTCAACAATCAATTAAATAAATTATGTTATTTATTTAATTAATCTTTCAATTTTTGAATGTTGAATTAAATTAACATTTAATTCATTTATTAATTATTTATATCACATTCTTCTATCATTCACTTATCTAATCATTTGCTCACCTTCTGACTCAAGATCTATTTTAAATCCACTAGTTATCTATGGGTTCAATATCTAATCATCTCAGTGAGAGGACTCTATCACAACTAGTCATTTAACTAGTTCTAACTCATATGCATGAAAGAATTTACTAATTAGATATCTTTATTCATTTAATTAATTAATATTTGCATTCGAATTATTTATTCTTTGAGTTCTAACTTTTTCTTTGACATTCAAAGTCTATTTCTCCTATTTTCGAAGACCCTTAACTGAAGAGTAAATTGTTTATTTAATCTAGAACTCTTGTTCTTTCTATTTTCAAATAGTCTTGACACAAGATTAAGTTATTGTTCTAATTTAATCTTTATCTTGCAGAATTTCCTAACTCACGTTCTATCTGACACATAACTCACATTGCATGACATTCATCAATCTTGTTCATTGATCTCTCTTTGAATTTGAGCCGATCATTCAAAAAACCAAAATATATAAAATGGCCTATCATTATCATTATTCCTCCTCCTGAAATCAATAATTTTGAGAATAAACTTAATCTTCGATATTTTTCTTAGACATTCAACAAGGTTATGCTTGCATCAATACTGAAAAATGTGAGGGCAAGAATACTGATATAACAAAATGGAGAAGAAAAATTGAGATAATTCGAAGAAGTGGACGCATATTCGGTGAGATCTTTTCAGTTATTTTTTTAATTTTTTTTATGTTCATTTACTCGTTCTTTGTTACTTTTATTTAGATTATTTGTTATATTTGATCATCTTAATCAGTTTGCAAAACAATCTCTAGAAAATATATGCTACATGTGGTGAACTCGACATTAATCATGCTTCAAAATCGGACCTACTTTTCGTCTTTCTATTTTTTATTTTGTAGGTTATCGTACGACACATTGCATCCGCTCAAATAAACGATGCATCTGTATTCGTGAACCACATCTGATCCATCTCGTGATGCATTTTCCATTCTACACCGCATCTGACTATCAACATTTCACGCCATGTCCGACTATCAACATGAACCGTATCCACCTATCAACATCACGCCACATCTATGGCTCCGAAGGCCACATCTACCTTTTAATAGGTTTTACACTTTTCTATTCACTTTCGTTAATTCACATTTTCAATTTTCATCTTTTATGTTATTTCATTTTTTTCGCTAATGTTTGTTTGCAGTTGTGTTTAGAGGAGTAACATAGTTTTGGCAAGATGAAGCATAGAAGACCAAATAAAAACAAAGACAATATTTTATGTAGGATGAAAGCCATAGACACCAAAATGAACTATTGATCATTTTGCATGCAAGACCTAATGACTTTGTTAATTTTTATTTGAAAATATTTCTCTTTGGTAGATAAATAATTATCAATTGGATTAAAAAGCAT
Source organism: Sequoiadendron giganteum (assembly GCA_007115665.2). Lineage (NCBI taxonomy): Eukaryota > Viridiplantae > Streptophyta > Pinopsida > Cupressales > Cupressaceae > Sequoiadendron > Sequoiadendron giganteum. Next base: position 11,694,435 of record CM021108.1, read on the forward strand.
CAGTGGTTTCTTTGTCTAGTGTGAAAGCATATTTTGTAACCCTTTACAATTTGGTATATCAAATTATCCTCTCCACTTCCATAGTCATGCAATTATGGGTGTAAGAGAAATGGTTACTGACTCTAGAAATTGGGCCTATCTTGGTGGGAAAAATTACTCACCCCAAGATGACTTTCAGTAGTAACACGCTTTAGCCAGTGACTTCCACCCAATATTTAAAAATGGATTTTTGGGATAACCTACAGAAATCACGCTCACTATTTTAATGAGAAGGGCAGAAATGGTCTCTCACCATATTGGATGGTGCCCCACGAACAGAATGCCCTTACTAAAAACCATGTTGTAGTTTTTTCTGAAATCTTATGTATTTGCTGGTGTAGTAGGTTCAAACTTGTGAAGTCATCTTACATTCTTACGGTTCATGTGTGGAGATGAGATGTATGCCATGGGAGTTTAATGGTTATAGTAGCTTGGCTACCCTGTATAAGTGAGTGTCATGGAGGGGAGCTAGTGGGGTCAAGCTACTAGTCATCCACCTTGAATATGCGTAGTTGGATTTATCCAAGTAAGAACTCAACAAGTATTGTCCAAAAAAGCCTAGGTTGTAAATGCTTTCTGGTTTTAATAGATCTATCACCACAAAACTAAAAACATATTGAATTTTATGATTTTTTAAGTTGTATTCATCAAAAAACTTGATCAACAAATGGAGTCAGTTGGAACACACTCTTCAAAAAAACACAACTATCAAATTGAGTCACAACTGTCACTTTTAATGCCACATCTGTCTTAGCAAGTCACAATTGTTAGGTCAAACACTGCATGCGTTTGTAAAAAATGTTCAGTTACACAGTTTAAATATTCTGAGCCGCAACTATCACATTTCGAGTCACATGTGTATATGCAAGCCACATCTATCTATCAACAAGTTTAGGTTTATAAAACCCATATTATGAGTTGTAACTATTCTGTGAGTCGCATCTGTCAAAAACAAAACCACATCTATCGCAAGTCAAAATTACCAGTTGGCATTCAAAACCTATTTTTAGTCAAATCAACGCATGCGCATGCTAAACCACATTTTTCAAACATAGAACCGCATCTGATAGGTGAACTGCATTTGATTGTCAACAAAAAGTGAAAAACTGCAAACGGAGTCTGAACGCATAACATTCATTTTTTGATTTCATTTCTTAAGATCAACCTTGGAAGGAAATTGAAAAAAAAAATTTCTCAAAACCTTTAATCAATATGTGTCATATACATCTTAGTCATAGTCATCCTAAGTTGCATCCATATAGATACTTCCTAGGAAATTCCATATTGTAGAATAGATAACTTTCCTCGTCATTAGATACGTTCATGTTCCTATTTGTCCTCATCATTGAACCTAGTCACTTTGGTCCTATTACTGAATCTTTCTAGCCCAACAGTCTGTGTCCTACAATCGCATTCCTTGGTCAACTCAAATCATTGCATGCATTTATTCCATACGTGGTCGGTTATACCCATTTTAGAATCATTTACCTTCATAGTCTACTCAATATTTTTCCTTATTGTTCATCCTACCATACGTCATCTTAGTATACTTCATCTTAGAAATTTTTAGCAACATCCTTTATTGTCAAAAAAAATAAAAATATAGAAATAGGACATACTGGTTTTTAGACATAGTTTGCATTACCCCATTTTGAGTAGATTTTCATGGTCGAAACAAGGTCTCAAAAGAAACAAAAAGCAATGTCGGACCCTCATGAATTTTTCAATCCTTTCACAAATCAACCATTAGGGAAAGAAATACCACACAAATCTTTTCTTGAAAAACACATTAAATTAAAGACACACATGGACAAATTTCTATTGAAGACATAGACACTGCAATAAAAGATCCTAAATTTGTATCCTTTATGGATGAATGTTTGGTAAATTATCCCTAATGATATCTAGAAAATTTTCTAGTAGAAGGTTCCACACTACCACAAGGATTTGATATTCATACTCTGAAAACCTTGTCTACTCAACCAATACAAACGGTAACGTCAAGTGTTTCTATTCCCCAAATCACCATAGCGATACTAACTGGCATACCAACTCAAACATAGCCAATTGTAAACACAACCCATTTCAACATAATAGAAAGGTTTACAATTTACTATAGAAGAAAATTCATCAAACCCCTTTGGCACCATGACTGGTAAGAGATCCAAAGTTATCATGAATATTCCTATACCAAATCAAACCATTCAGACAGGAAATATTCCTATACCAAATCAGACCATTCAAACAGGAAATATTCCTATATCAAATTAGAACATTCAGACAGGGAAAATTCCTATACCAAATCAAAACATTCAGATAGGACATATCCCCATACCGAATCAGAACATTCTAATGGGATATATTCCCTCACCAAATCATAACCCATCATAGAACACAACATTTCAAAATCTCTCCATTGATCCAAACAACACAAACAAAATTTCCTTGACACAGGTAGCTGTCCTCCAAAACCAAATCCAAATGCTTCAACAAATGATGGACAACATGTCTATGTTAGGCAAATGAAATATCTCAGTGCAAGATATATGTCCATGTCCATTTGACAAAGGACTTTACATGACACCATTCCCCCATGGATACATTATACCGAAGTTTCCTAGGTATAATGGGAGGAATAATCCTTTGGAAGACATTAGAGAATTCTCAATGAAATTCATGGACATATCATATGACCACACATACTTGATGAGACTATTTTCATGAACCCTTATTGGGATAGCACTGGAATGGTTTTCTAAATTACCATATGGCATATGATCCTAGGGTGAATTAGCTGAGAATTTTTTTGAACACTTTTCCTTTAACATAGAAAATGAAATAACAATAACCACCTTGTTTCACACAACACAAGAAGATGACGAAACTTTCACCACTTTCTTCCAAAGATGGAGAATTCAAGCTAGTAGATGTGTAGTTAAAATACCCAAAAAATAGAAGGTCATGATATTCCTTGAAAAAATCAATCCAAAACTGAGAGGTGACTTAAGGGTACATGTTTGTACTTCATTCCTAGACTTGGTACAAAGGGAATCATCCTTGAAAAATGCCTTATTGAAAAAGGAGAAATAAAAGTACCAGGCAGAAACCTTGTGGTTCAACAACAAAACGCACCCAATGATAGAAACAAATTATGGTGTACAAACAAAAATGTTACAAATGATGGAATTGTTGATGCTGAAACCATACATATAGGACCAGTTATCACACTTAGAGGTTACAACCCCAATCAAGACATGATGAATAGTCCAGATCAAATGAATTTTTTTTTCTAAGCTTCACAACAACAATGACCACAAAGGAGGTTTCCTACATGTGAATTTACCCCTTTGGGGCAACCAATCGAGAAAATTTTCAAAGAGTTGATTAAAAATGATCTCATTAAATCTTTGGAACCAAGAGAGTATGATCCTAAATAGTTTAAACCTTCCTGGTGGGACAATAACACCTATTGTGACTATCATCGAACAAAAGGACACAACCTACAACAATGTCGGCAACTAAAGAATATTTTACAAGACTTTGTTGAAAATGGAACCATAGAGGTCAATGGGCAGAAAAATACAAAGAAAAGTGATCATAAGGTCTTCACAAACCCATTACATGACCACATAAAAGGAAAGGCCTCTAGTTTGGGAACCAAGAATAATCCATCAACCAATTATACCAATACCAGGTATGACTATGGTAAATGACTGATTATAAATCACCTCCGAGCTGCGAATGAAAACATCCATATCATCATCATTAAGAAGCATCTACAATGTGATGTAAACATGCGCAAAAATAAGATAATTCTTCCAGGTCTAAATACAATCTCCTTGATCAACTGAGCAAAACCCCCACACAAATATCCATTTTGGAAATATTAACTTTATCACTTGAGCATCACACCATTCTAAACAAAGCCTTAAAAAACACTCAAACCAAAGTCAGACGAGTCTTGGTAGATAGAATCCAAAGAAATGTCTCTTTGGAGTAACATCAGACTGAATCCAAAGAAATGTCTCTTTGGAGTAAAATCAGGGAAACTTCTATGGTATATCATTTCCAAAAGTGGCATTGAAGTAGATCTAGAGAAGGTAAGATATATCATAGAAATGCATCCTCCAGTTAGCATTGGTCAACTAAGAACACTATAGGGAAGATTACATTCCATCAAGCATTTCATTGTACAACTGATAAACCAAATACACCCATTTCAACATTTACTCAAGAAAGGAGTACCATTTATGTGGACACCTAAATGTTAGGAATATTTCCAACAAATCAAGGATTATTTGCTCACTCCACCTATCTTAATGCCACCAATAGATGGAAAAACTCTGATACTATACATTTCAGCAACTCAGTCAATATTAGGGGCTCTTCTCACGCAAAACGATGATCAAGTTCATTAGAGAGTAGTGTACTACATCAGTCATACCTTGGGAGGATATGAATTAAATTACAACAACATAAAACATGCATGTCTTGCGGTAGTCTTTCCTAATTAGAAACTTCGGCACTATATGCTCAATCGCCAAATAATGTTGGTTGCAAAGATTGATCCCCTCAAATATCTCCTAGGTAAAGCAACATTAATAGGTTGATTGGCTAAATGGGTTATGACACTTAGCGAGTATGATACCCAATATGTGGAGAGGAAGGCTATAAAAGGTCAAGTGATTGCAAATTAGTTAGCAGATGCACCCATGGAGGTAGAGCATCCTTTAGAGGTAGATTTTCTTGATGAATTTATCTTCATAGCTGATACTAGAACCGAATGGAAATTATACTTTGATGGGTGACATACACATCATGGTTTAGGAGCAGGTATTCTATTTTTTACACCTCAAGGTGATACCATTCCTAAATTATTCAGGATTTCTTTCCCTTGTACCAACAACATAGCCGAGTATGAAGCCTTAGTAATAGGATTAAAAATGGTAGCCCAGTGGAAGATTAAGAGTGTACATGTTTTTTGCGATTCTCAGAGCTAGTAGTCCGACAAGTAAATGATGATTATGAGACTGAGGATGAGAAACTTTCCCCTTAAAAGTGCATGGCTGACAGTTTCAAGCAGTACTTTGATGACATTACCTTTCAACAAATACCATGTATTTAGAACAAGGCTACAAATGCTATGGTAATCATGGGTTCCTTATTGGATATTCTGAGCATCATGCCTAAGTTTGAGTTTTTGGTTGAATAGTTGTTGGTCCCCGCTTATGATGTCCCCGATTCTACAATGGTGTTTACAATTGTTGGTCCTACTTATCCTTGGTATAAGGATGTATACAATTATCTAAATTACCAAACCTTACCTCTAGACCTATCAAATAACCAACGTAGAAACTTTATCTATAAGTCCACTAAATGGATCATCATCAAAGATACCCTATATAGACGTACCTTAAATAACGCCCTAATTAGATTTCTTGATACTAAAGAAGCACAAACAACCTTGTGAGCGGTAAATGAGGGTATATGTTAATCCCATTTGAGCAGTCCTCCTTTAGCTTGTAAGATTATCAGATTAGGTTATTATTGGCCTACAATGGAAAAAGACTCATATATATTTGTAAAGAAATGTAGATAGTGTCAAATACATGGAGATTTGATAAGAGTGATCGCATAGGAGCTTTGTCTGATTACATCACAATGGCCCTTTTCCCAATGGGGACTTGACCTCATAGGTAAGATACACCCTCCATCATCCAATGGCCATAAATTCATCATAACCACCACGAAATACTTCATGAAATGGATTGAAGCTATTCCTATTACTTACATCATTGGCACACAAATATCCGAGTTCATTCTAAACTATATCTTTTGATGCTATGGTGTACCCAATCCATTATCATAAACAATGGTCACCCATTCAAAAACCAAGAAGTGTGCCATTTATGTGAAGAGTTTCATATCAAACATCATTTTTCCACCTCATATTACCCAAAAGGTAATGGCCCAGCCGAGGTATCTAGTAGAACCATTGTCAAAATCCTAAAGAAAACTATCAATGACACTGGTCATGATTGACACGTATAGCTAAATCCTTCCTTATGGGCTTACGGCACAAGCATTCATACTCCCACTGGTGCCACCCCATACTCCCTAGTATTTGGATATGAAGCTATCTTACCTATAGACATTGAAATTCCTTCCCTGAGGATATCCTTGAAAGGTCACATTAATGATAAAGAATACCGTGTATCTAGATTGCCAGAGCTAGAATTAATAGATGAACGAAGACAAAAAGCACTAGACCATTTGCAAGAATACCAAAATCATCTTCGTCATAGTTATAATCGGAAGTTTCTAAATAGACACTTTTACATTGGTGACCTAGTTTTAATGGAGAATCCAAAGAATCAAGATGAATGAGAAAAACCAAGTAAGTTTGAACCTAACTAGACAGGTCCTTATATTGTCACATAAGCTTTTCGATCAGGAGCATACCAACTCTCTACCCCTGAAGGAGAGCCACTTTTTTCACCAATCAATAGCCTACATCTGAAGAGGTTCTATGCGTAGCTTCTAAGAGTCTTTGTCTTAATCTAAAAAATACAAAAACAATGGTTACCTTGATGAAAACCTGGCAAACAAGCATCTTTGTAACACCAAAAAAAAATTAGAAAATCAACAAAATAGTAAAGAGAAATAATTCGTCCAATAGTGAAAACCAATTTGGTGGCACTATGGATAAGTACCATGGTGAAAACCTAGAAAATAGGTGCCATGTGTAGAAAAAATTCGTTGTTTCGTCTACCATCATTCCAATTAGACTTTTCACCATCACTCATAATAAATGGTTTCACTATCTATTATTTGGAACGATTGACATCAAGTTGATTCTATCACATTCCCCACTCCATCTAGCAAGTCTTATTACCAACTAGGGGAAATTCAATGTTTCATGCCATGATGACATTGTACATAGCATTACACCATTGGAAAATTTCCTGAAAAAATCAAAAAACATTAGAAAACTTCAAAAAAGAAAAAAAAATCAAAACATGTCAGAAAATCCCAAAACCAGAGTCAGAGTCAATTGTGTTAAGTCAGTCATAGACATAGTCAAACTACGTTGCCTCTGTGACTGGATGTAGGCAAGGTCATCAGTCGATGTGCCCCTGAGGCATTAGGTCTATCTGTCTAGGTCTGTCAAGTAATCACACACATTAAATATCACGACTCTTTGTACACTCAAAGTCATTGGTCATGTAAAACTATGAGGTCTTTGCATGTACAACGTAGGCAAGGCCAATCAATTGATAAGCTCCATAGACCACACTAGTACCATATGATACTCCTATAAAGTGCATATTCAACTCTCTCGATGATGTCTCGGCCTTTTCGGTGATCTTCACAAAATTGGTTACCATAGCTCCACAAGAGCCTAGTGGAGAAGACCTTGTGAGGCCTTCTTACTTATAAATTATTGTGGGAGGGTTGGAAGCTCATCCCCTTAATATTCTACAACTACAAGCTCATCTGCCTTTCCCTTATAATGATCTAGATTAGGAGTTAGATGACCTCTTAGTCAATGAGTGTTAGGGGGAGGCTTCTTCATTACCTTTAGATTTGGTGTGTGTGATTTTTGTGATGTGTTCCCTCATGCTTGTTTTATTTGTGCTTAGATGACCCTTTTCATGCTCAAAGGTGATTGGATACAAGAGTAATTATGTGTCATAAAACTTCCTCTATTTGTATCATTATTCTTCCTCTGTTATGTGTTTTGAGTTTAAAAAATTGGGGATGATGCAAAGTGTTTGTGGAATTTAGGAATCCCTTCCATGTTTAACCATTTTTTTTATTTTTCACCTTGTCTTCAATGCATTCCTCTTGATCTAGTAGGGATTGATGATTTTTTCCTTGCACTGCAATTACCTATTATTTATATATGTATGAGCATATATGACCTCAGAAAAACATGATCACCTTGTCTCTCATGTTTATTTTCTCTCTTCTTTGAATGAGTTGTACCTCATATGTATTCCAAATTTGTTTCCATGGTACTTTAATTTTTAAAAAATGTATTTGTCACCAAGGAATCTCTTCTTGAAGAACTTTGCAAGATTTTTCAAAAAATTGCATTCTCAACTTTGACCCCCAATGGAATGTGTTTCCTTCATCATGGGTTCACAAAGAGAGAACTTGAGAAATTTCCTCCAAGGAGGGAGAATCTTTTCCTATGCGAGGACGCTCAACCTTCCCCTCGTGAGACAACATTTTCTTCCTTTTAAATTCCTTGATTAATTGAACATCTTTCGAAAGGATTCCTTGATGATAAATCGATTTGAAAAAAATGTTTATTTTACACTTTCAAACAACACATCCCTTGAGTGGAATATTTTGAAGGGTTCCCGGGGGACCCCTTTGAAAGCCTTCCAACTTGTTGACTATCTCCATGACTGTCTATCTATTTTCTTGCATGGCTACTTTTTGTTTCTTGACATGTTTAATTTGCAAATTAACATGTTGCTTTGTATCTACACCTATGAAGCCACTTTCAAATATGACTCTACAAAGTCTCCTTTCACTAAGCTTCCTTCATAAGAGAGAACTTAGGGGATGCCTTCTTGTAGATCTACGGGCCTATAAGGTGCTTACATTCTACGAGATTTTTTCATCATTGGTCAGAGTTCCTTCGCTGTACTTTGTGAAACTTCCTAGTTCTACAGAGGTACGAGGTCATTTTGTTTTGAGACTCCTTAGGAGAGAGTACATGTGGAGTCATTTTCTTTCCCTACACTAATGAGTTCGCTATATTTGGGCATGCTTCCTTGAAAGTTTAGGTATAGATTTCTAACTCTTCAATCTACTTTACCGAACACGCATCGATACTTGTGTTCACTAAAGTGGGGGAACAATGTATAGGAGTGAATTTTCACCCCTTAGATGAAATCTCCTTTCACATACCCTCACCTTAGAAAATAAAATCCGAAGGAAAAATTCCACGTCATGCACCTGCCTTCCATCCACTTTCCCTTTCTCCTATGTGTCGATGAGAAAATACTTTTCAAGGATGTGAGCGCAGCGTATAGATGTATGTGCAATGTGTTGCCATCCCTGATGGATTCTCATGTCTGAAGTTGCTACTGAAAAATAATTCAAATTTTAAACTCAATTTCTCACTAATAACAACTGTAATATTATTTGAATCTCTAGTTTTAAAAAAAAATTAATAAAAGAATATATTTATTATAAATATATTTAAAAATAAAAATAAATGTGTGTCTCATCAAAAAATTAATTTAATATATTATAGATTAATTTCGTATAATATATATTAAAAATATACTAATTAAAATATATTAAATGATTAAAAAATAATATATTTGAATATTAGAAGTTAAAATATAAGATTATTATCTAATATTTTAAATTATATATTAAATTTTATACTTAATACATATTATAGTATATATACATATTATAATATAATGCTAAATTTAATATATTACATGATAATTTAACATACAAATATAATATATCAAAAAGAATTTCATAATATAATATACTTAAAAATATATTTAATTTGTTACTAGATTATTTCTTATATACTATATAATAAGTTTTTAATTATATTTTAAGATGTAATAAGTAAATAATTTTTTAGAATGGACAATATCTTAGTTTTAGTTGAGTTTAAAAAAAAAAGAATAAAAAGTAATTAATTTAAAGCCTGGGAAAATAAATTTTGAATAGTTAGAAAACTTTTATTTAGAAATTGTTAAAATATTTTGGATAAATTAATTCAAATTCATAGATTAACTTGTTGGTGTAAAAATCCTTGAAAAATGCCTTCAAAAACTACAATAAAAAAATTATGCTCACGTTTCCTTAAAATTCATCCTTATTATCCCTTAAAATTTTTTAGTCATTGAAATTGAAGAAAACTATCTCATTTTACTTTAAGAATATTTTAAATAAAATAGATGAAAAAAAAAATAATGAATTTTGACCGGTGAAAGTTAAATGTTTAATCATTAGTTATAAACTACCCCTTTCTTATAGTTCCATGGTGGGAACTAAAAAATGTATTCTTTAAGAAAAAATATTGTATGCCATCAACTTTAATCTCAATCATATTTCTCAACCACTTATTGAAAGTATGACCTAACTTGACCTTAAAATAAAACACTTAATAAATAAGTCACAATATTATAGGTTGAAAAAATTTGTATTGTTTGGATGTTCAACATATTGCACTTACCCTAAGCATGACACATAATTCTACCTTAAATAAAACACTCAATAAATAAGTCTCAATAGTATAATATGAAAAAATTTGAATAACTTCAGTCTAAAATATATTGCACTTATTATAAGCATGATCTAATTTGATCTTAAAACAAAGCATTTAATAAAATAGTCACAAACATATAATTTCCAAAAACTCCACTTTACTTGAATGTTCAACTTTACACTTATTAAGGATGACCTAATTTAGTCTTAAAATAAAACATTCAATAAAGAAATCACAACAAAATTTTTTAAAAAAATTGCATTACTTAGTATTCAATATATTACTCCTATCAATAGCATGACCTAATTCAACCTTAAAATAAACACTCAATAAAAAAATCACAACAAATAAAATTTGAAGAACTTCACATTACTAAAATTTTGCATTACTTAATGTTCAAATTATTGTTTAAAATAGAAAACACAATAAAAAAATCATAAGAATATAGTTTCAAAAAGTTTGCATTACTTAATTTTCAACATATCATATAAACTATAGAGAAAGCTTCTCCGAAAAGCTCCTCCAAGATTAGGTATATCGCCAAGGACCAAGTCTAGGTCTTAAAATTTTGACATCATTATGTCAATCCAGATATATCACAAAGGACCAAGTCTAGGTCTTGAAATTATGACATGTCGCTCCAAGCTCACTTTTTGAAGAAATTCACATTACTAAAATTTTGCATTACTTAATGTTCAACATATTGTATAAAACAAAAAACTCAATAAAGAAATCACAAGAATATATTTTCAAAAAATTTGCTCTACTTAATTTTCAACATATCATATAAACTAATCTGAAAATCTTTTCTGAAAAGCTCCTCCAAGATTAGATATATCGCCAAGGACCAACTCTTGTTCTTAAATCCTTATGTCGCTCTAGATATATCACAAAGGACCAAGGCTAGGTCTTAAAATTATAACATGATGCTCCTACATCAGGCTCACTTTTTGAATCCTCATTCATTTTTTTCAATATTATAGGTTGAAAAAAATTGTATTGTTTGGATGTTCAACATATTGCACTTACCCTAATCATGACTTAATTCTGTCTTAAATAAAACACTCAATAAAGAAGTCTCAATAGTATAATATGGAAAACTTTGAATAACATGAGTGTAAAATATATTGCACTTATTATAAGCATGATCTAATTTGATCTTAAAATAAAGCACTTAATAAAATAGTCACAACAATATAATATCCAAAAAATCCACATTACTTGAATGTTTAGCTTTACACTTATTAAGCATGACCTAATTCAGTCTTAAAATAAAACATTCAATAAAGAAATCATAACAACACATTTAAGAAAAATTGCATTACTTAATATTCAATATATTACTCCTATAAATAGCATGACCTAATTCAACCTTAAAATAAAACACTGAATAAAACAGTCACAACAATATAATTTGAAAAACTTCACGTTACTAAAATTTTGCATTACTTAATGTTCAACATATTGTATAAAATAAAAAACCCAACAAAGAAATCACAAGAATATATTTTCAAAAACTTTGCATTACTTAATTTTCAACATATCATATAAAGTACAGAGAAAGCTTATCCGAAAAACTCCTCAAATATTACATATATCACCAAGGACCAAGTCTAGGTCTTAAAATTATGACATCCTTACGTCGCTCTGGCTATATCATGAAGGACCAAGTCTAGGTCTTAAAATTATGACATCCTTATGTCGCTCCAGCTATATCACGAAGGACCAAGTCTAGGTCTTAAAATTATGATATGTCGCTCCTGCATCAAGCTCACTTTCTGAATCCTCTTTCACTTTTGAGGACTTCCCGAGAGAGTAGAATGTGAAAGTACGCAAAGGAAATATGTTTTATAAAGTTGGTGGTGCCTTTAAAACAGTTGATCCCTCTTTAATATAATTGAATGGAGCTGCGAGAGAAGTGTATGATGGAAAAGAGGAATCTACCATGATCACCAGTCCATGGGTGCTTGCAATAGACTTTGATGTTGCTTAGCCATTAATGGTTGCTCCTAGTGGTTTCCTCATCTCGTATATATTCAACACCAATGCACTTAGATTTCCCTCCTATGGGAAGTGTGGTGCTCAAAATGGTAAACCCTACAATAAATACACTTCAATAATGTGAAATCGGTCAAGATTTAATGGCAAAATATGTTACAATTAAAAGAGTATTTTCAGAAAATATAAATATTTTCTTCAAAATTTACATTAAAAATAAATCAATATGTGTGTAATCTAAGATAAAATTCAGGTATAATCAGAATACTATCAAAACTAAACCAACAAAGCCCTCAACTAACAATAGAGAACAATCCAACATAAGAAACACAAAAATAAAGTAGATGTCACCTATCTCAAGGTTTCTTGACCTCCATCACTCTTCTCCATCTTTCTTGAATGTATTTGATGCTACAATAGTAGTCTATGACAGGTATGTGCAGGATCATTATGGAAAAAAGAGGCCCTTAAGTGTGGTGATGAAAATTTAGAAAATCAGAGTTAGGCAAATTGACATAAAAATTTGAATAAGTTATCTATATTATTTCAAAAAAATGTAAGAATAGAATCTGTAGAAAATTCAATGTAGTTTCTAAACTACTAAGTTTATTTAAAACAAACAAAAATATATTTGGTGAAAATTTGAAATTTCAATACAGTAGTACTTAAATTTCAGGGAAAAGTTAAGTAGTTTTTTGTCTGACCACCTAACCACAATAAAATGATAATACTTTTTTATAATATTTTAGATATAAGTAGAGAACTTAATGTCCTAATTTTTCTAATTGTTTTCCAAGTAAATAATTAGTTATGAATTTTTTATTACAAGTTTTAAAAAATACTAAAACTCGTATAACTTGGTCAAAATTTCATGAAATTCAGTTTTTTTTATTAATCCTATAGTATGTGAAGCATAGAATGTGATGCATGTTTTGGATTCAAAAAATGTGATACCATTTGAAACCTATAAATTTTTTTCAATCAGCCTACCAATCAAGACTTTAGTCATAATTCAAATAGAAAAAGAATAATAATAATTTATTAAATTCAAAATAAAACATAGTTTATATTGGTGGAAAGGTAAGAATCTCCTTTAAAAACCCTTTTCGTTTCATCAATTGTGGGTAAAATAAATTTTGTCAGCCACATGGGCCATCATATCACTTATATATCACCACTTTTTGACACATCATGATCCTACACGTACCTGACAATGACTAAAAAAATATTGTAGGTAATTGTCTCACAGTAATAGCATGTACTTCCTCTAGATATACATAAGATGCAGGAATGATAATGATAGACGTATTTTATAGAAAATTAAATTTGGATGATGGACTAAGATTAAAAGCCAATATGACATGAAAATCAATGGCTAATATTTAAAGTTGTAGTATGAAATAGGGTTAGGGCTAAATTAGGGAAAAGATAGGACTAGGTTAAGAATGCACTTTTGAGAATCAAGGTTGGAAATGTTGGAGTTGAGAAGATACAACTTCATAGGAGCCCAGTGACCTCTACAAGCAAAGAATACCTGTTACAAGGAAAAGCAAAGAGAAGCAACAAAGAGAATGCTTAAGAATGTGAAGCAATGTATTCACCCAAAATGTAAAATGAATGATAATACAAAAGATAGTTTTCAACCACATATAGGTGAAAACCCTAAAAAGGAAAACCCTAGGCTTGCACAATAATAATTAATAAAGTAATTAATTACTATGCACCTAATGTTAGCTTAAGTGAAAAAGAGGTAAAAGGGAACTTTAAGTAATTAAACAAATAACCATTTACTCTAACACCCCCCCTTAAGCTAGACTTAGGGAGAAGCTAAAACCTAGAAGAAGCTATTGAAAGAAAAAGCAATGGGTCTCGGCAACAAGGCTAGATCAGGTACCCAAGTACAAATAAATCTCTATGAAATGGAGAAAAGGGAGAAAACATAGTGGGAAAAAACTCCTCTCCAAAAAGAGATGCAAAAAAGAAAGTACAAATGGAATGTCTCAAGAGACTCTCTCAAGAACATATGCAGATAAACAATCAGATACCCCCCCATGAGAGAGAGTGGAGACTCCAAATCCCCCCCAGAATGAGAGAACCCCTATGCTAATGATCAAACCAATGTGTCTTCGCAGAGGAAGAAACAGATCCAACAGTCAAAGTAGAGGAAATCCCTAGATGTGAGGTTAAAATGGAACTCTTGGATGATGCACACTGAAGAACGAAACATCAACATGAGTGTATGAATAACAAAATGGTGAATCAAACAACTCAAGATGATCCTGAAATGAAATCTCCAATGAAGAAGGGATAACAGGTGTGTTGAATCTATTATCTATGAGGAAAGGAATATCCTCAAATATGGCCTCAACAACTTCACTTGATGGCTCGATGAGTGGAGCAACAATGTCAGTCACAACTGAAGAGGTATCCTGCTGAACAAATGTGACCTCAATAGGAGCAAGAGGTGTAGAAGTCTCAACACTAGTCTCATGAACAGATGGAAGAACACATAAGTTCAAGTGACTGAACTTCTCCTTAGATACTGCAAGCTCTCTTTTAGAAAGAGAGGGAGATGGTGGACCAAATTGTGTAAATGCATACAATCGGGAAGAATGATCAACTATCCCTGTTACAACAATGTTGCTAGTCTGAATGTCTTTCATGTGCACTGAATCAAGTGTGAACTCAACTGTCTTCCCTGTCCCACTGTGAGCAATCTGATAGATGGAGAGAAGGTTAGTGGACAAAGATGGAACACATAGTACATCATTGAATTTACCATCATCAATATCAATAGAAAATTTCCCACATACACTCATATAAGTGTTATTACCCATCAATATGTGTGGTGAGGACATAGTCTCGAAAGATGAGAACATGTCCTAAGAAGATGCCATATGGTGTGAAGCACCTGAATGCAGTAGCCATCTAGATGAGTGTGAACTGGTGGTTGTACATAATGCATGACCCTTATTTGGGGCTTGTCCATCTATTTGGAATGATGAGGATGAAGAAGAAGACCCACCTGAAGTAGATGAAGAAGAGTGATGAATATGGTTCCTCTCAAGGAGAGTTGTCTGAAACCTATTTTGCATATCCATCTATCTTCTTCTCATAACACTTGGACTCATCATGTCCTGGCTTAGTACAATAAGCACACTTAGGTATGTCTTTCTTCGATGTTTCCCCCTTAGGAGAAGGTGAATCAAAAGTCTTATGTGAACTAGAATCCTTCCAATGCTTTGTGGTTTGTGGTTTTGGTTTCTGCTTTTG
This sequence comes from Sequoiadendron giganteum, assembly GCA_007115665.2. Classification (NCBI taxonomy): domain Eukaryota; kingdom Viridiplantae; phylum Streptophyta; class Pinopsida; order Cupressales; family Cupressaceae; genus Sequoiadendron; species Sequoiadendron giganteum. The sequence goes on from CM021108.1 coordinate 11,710,000, forward strand.
CTTCTACTTCCCCTAATATGATTGTGCTACCAATGCTTGGTGTGGTGATCCTGAGAGCATATCCATCTGAGAAAGGTGTGACTGCTCATGAGACAAATTCTCACAAAACACATCAAAGGTAGGCATGGTAATACTGACACCCAGACCATCCATGGTGGAATAGAAGGAAAAAACAAATATCTGAAATGGACCACAAAGCTTCGAAAGAATCAAGTAAATGCACTTGGTGTCTGACTTATTCTTGCCACAACCCTATAAAATAGTGCAGATAGTTTTGAACTTGTTCAAAAAATCCTCAATAGTGGGAAATGATTTAGGTAACAGTGAAGTCAGCTCTGCCTCAATCTATAATGCTCAGAACTCATTAATGGCCCCAAAAAGTGTCTCAAACTTCAACCACATGGCTCAAGGAGTGAGAAAAGCATCAAGGTGAAACAAAAGACTGTCTGAAACATGCATGCATAGCAAACCCATAGCTTCATCCATCGTGTTCCTATGCTGGATAATCTCAAAAGGACGTTGCAATTGAGGCTAAACTTCATCTAAACAAGACCACAACGCTCGTGACCTAAGTATCCTCATCATGTGAGACTTCCAAGTGTGATAGTTATGTGATGTGAGTAACTCAACTAAAGAGTCTACCATGAAACCCTGCACCTGTACCTGCTTGTGTTTTTTATTATTATGTGATCTTTCAGAATAGATAGAAGATGCAAAAGGGTTTGATTTTTTTGAGAGTTTTGGTGTTTTGGTTTTCTGATATAAATGACAGAAAGCAACAAAAAAACACCCCCCACAAGAGATAAACCCAAACCCTCGTACAAACTAAGAAAAATGAAGAAATGCATAAGCAAAAAATACTTCAAAACCAATTCTCATGCACTTGGTGAAAATTCTGATAAAATAGATCACGTATCTGAATAGAGCATGTTGAGAGCTTTCCAATTCCTATTCGAGTTGTAAAAACAGAATCTGTTTGCACCTTTTACGACCCCGGAAGTGAAGAAAGAAGACCTCACTTTGACTGGAAAAATAATGTCTAGACTGGTAAAATTTGGAAAAAATTCCTCCACCATCAGATTGGTGCTGAAACTTGCTTTCCAATGCCTATTTCCATTCGAAAAATGGAGAAAAAATGCCTGAGTTATGCCTGTTTGAATGAAATTTGCTCCAATGGGCCCCAAAAGACCACCATGACCCTCAAGGGCTTAAAAAAAAGGCCCCTGGTCCTATTAGTGAACAAGGGTTTGCCGGCTAGGAGCTAAGTCTGAAGCCCTTGGTCATGATTGTGATCGCAAGTAGGTGATGGAAGAGCCCACAAGGGGTCGGCAGAGGTCAGAGTCCATGGGATCGGTGGAGCTTGGAGCGGGGGTGGCCGAGGGCGGCGCGGTGGACAAAGGGTGGCATGGCGGATGAGGGCGGCACAGTAGCCGCTGGGTGGCCAAGTGATGTTGCAACCTGGTGTGTGTGGGCAGCGCACAAAATATTAAAAAAACTTTAGGTTTTTTAAATTTTTTTAAATTTTGTTTGCAATTTTGGCTACAGACGACCTGTGATGGGGCCGTACGGCAAAAACCCAAAAAAAGGTTTTGCTTCCCTGGTCGACTATAACCAAAATCAATGAATTGATAGTCGATTTAGTTGTTTTGGGGCGCTATGAATCCAATGGCACTGTTCGTTTGGGCCCAAAGTGAACCCAAAATTAGGAGTATGTTGAATCCACAAAAAAAACCTTAGAACCCTATATATGCTTCCAATGCATAAAACTCAAAACAAGGACAAGTAGCTATAGATCTGAAGCTTTGATACCATGTTGGAGTTGAGAAGATACAACTTCATAGGAGCCCAGTGACCTCTGCAAGCAAAGAATACCCGTTACAAGGAGAAGCAAAGAGAAGAAACAAAGAGAATGCTCAAGAATGTGGCGCAATGTATTCACCCAAAATGTAAAATGAATAATAATACAAAAGATAGTTTTCAACCACATATAAGGGAAAACCCTAGGCTAGCACAATAATAATTAATAAAGTAATTAATTATTATGCACCTAATGTTAGCTTAAGTGAAAAAGAGGTAAAAGGGAACTTTAAGTAATTAAACAAATATTGTTTAATTAATAAAGTAAATAACCAATTACTCTAATAGAAAATTAATTAACATGTGAAGAGATAAGAATGACACAGAGGTTGGCATAAAAAAAGAGGGTGTAGGAGAACCTTAAATAATTATAAAATTATTTGTTTTGAGAGGGAAAATGACTAATTAAATATTAAAAGCATTATTTAATTAGAGAGAAAGTTTGACCTTTTCATTAAATAACAATTTAATTCAAAATGGGAAGAAAATGAAAATTAAATAAACTAAATTTATTTAATATAATGTTAGAAAAAATTTAATGAATAATTAAATAATTATTTAACTATTTAACTATAATTAAAAGTGGTAAATAATTAAATAAATAAAATTTAATTAATTAATCAAGAGAACAAAGTATAAAGATAAAAATGAATTAATTAAATAATTAAAATTATTCAATTAATAGAGGACTTATGTCATTAGGAAATAATTGAATAATTAAAATTATGTAATTATCAAGGATGAAAGAAGACAAGGCATTCAAATTCCATATGTTGAAATACCTAAAAGAATCTATTTGCATGAAGTAGGTCCATAAAGCATAAAATAAAATATTGTTTGTCTATATTTCCTTAGGTATTCATTGATAATTGATGGGCTAAGTCTATAATATTAGCTTGATAACCTCTATAACTTACTAACTTAGTGACATCCCTTTTTAATTTATCCTTATTAAGTTTACATAGTTTCAATTATTATTGATTACATAAGTATATATGAACAACTTAAATTAACATTATTTAACAATATAATTTACTCACTAGAATATTGCAAAGTCAATATACTCTACAATTTTAATAAAAAATTGGGAACATAATGAAACTTTAGAATGTACTGACACTATAAATTTATCTTAATATAGTAGAATATATACTCAAGATATGTTTTAGTAAGATCATATTAAAATTTGAGTTCATTATGTAATAAATCATAATTGAAGTATGTACCAACTAAATTTATCCTTTTAGGCATTGTGAAATTACGTTAGGATTTATTGTATAAAAAAATACTAAACATTTATACAATACTGCATGAACTTTATCTTATATTTTTTCAAAATTTAGAATATCAATTCCTTAAGTCAATTTTTTTTAAAAACAATTATCTTCAAACAATAATTTGAAAATCATTCATCCTCATTAGGGATTTTGATTTGATTGTTCTCTATTGAGCATCAAGAAAATTCTTATTTTTCTTCTACCCCTTATTCCTACAAAAATAGTAGGATAAATTTAGTCAAAAGAGTACTCTAAGAAATCATTCCTTAGGTTTCATAACCAATTTATTATTAAAATACAAGTAAGCATCAAGATCAAAATCTATAGAAATATATATGTGCATCTATATTAAAATTTTTAATTCAAAGAAATTAAGTATCACCAATTTTCATCACTAGAATGCAAGATTTAAATATTAAACCAATAATTAGTCCCCCTTCCACTTATCCACCCTCATAATGGGATATCAAGATTCATAAGAATGATTCAACATTTAAGGCAAGAGATTATATATTTAATCTCAATTATTAATTGATTAATGTCAATGGATTGATATAGTTGATATTGATTGATGTCATTTATCAATTCATTGATATTAATAAATCAATATTAATTAGTTACTCATTGAAGTATAAGATATTAGGGAAAAAAAATTAAAATTCAAAAGATGATACATTTAATTGTATATAATAAGAACTTGAAAAGTCTTGGTACCTTTTGTCTAGGAATATATTTTTTAGAATTTACTACTCATGTGGAACCCGTGTCGCCAAAAATTGTACACCTTGGTAGTTTAGAAACAACATTGAATTATCTCTAATTTTCTAAATTTTCATCGCCACACTTAAGGACTTTTTTTTTCCATAATGATCATGCACATACCCTGTCAAAGACTACTATTGTAACATGAAATACATTCAAGAAAGATGGAGAAGAGTGATGGAGGTCAAAAATCTTGACATAGGTGACATCTACTTTATTTTTGTGTGTCAAAGACTACTATTGTAACATCAAATACATTCAAGAAAGATGGAGAAGAGTGATGGAGGTCAAAAATCTTGACATAGGTGACATCTACTTTATTTTTGTGTGTCAAAGACTACTATTGTAACATCAAATACATTCAAGAAAGATGGAGAAGAGTGATGGAGGTCAAAAATCTTGACATAGGTGACATCTACTTTATTTTTGTGTTTCTTATGTTGGATTGTTCTGTATTGTTAGTTTAGGGCTTTGTTGGTTTAGTTTTGATAGTATTCTGATTATACCTCAATTTTACCTTAGCTTACACACATATTGATGTATTTTTATTGTAGATTTTGAAGAAAATATTTATATTTTCTGAAAATACTCTTTTAATTATCAATTTTGCGCTTAAATCTTGACCCATTTCACATATTGAAATGTATTTATTCTAGGGTTTTCCATTTTGAGCACCACACTGCGCATAGGAGGGAAATATAAGTGCATTAGTGTTGAATATATTCGAGATGAGGAAACCACTGGGAGCAACCATTAATGGCTAAGCAACATCAAAAACTATTGCAACCACCCATGGACTGGTGATCATGGTAGATTCCTCTTTTCTATCATACACTTCTCTCGCAGCTCCATTCAATTATATTAAAGAAGGATGAGTTGTTTTAAAGGCACCACCAGCTTTAGAAAACATATTTCCTTTGGGTACTTTCACATTCTACTCTCTCGGGGAGTCCTCAAAAAGTGAATGAGGATTCAGAAAGTGAGCCTGATGCAGGAGCAACATATCATAAATTTAAGACCTAGACTTGGTCCTTCGTGATATAGCTGGAGCGACATAAGGATGCATAATTTTAAGACCTAGACTTGGTCCTTGGTGATATATCTAATATTTGAGGAGCTTTTTGGAGAAGCTTTCTCTGTAGTTTATATGATAGGTTGAAAATTAAGTAATGTAAAGTTTTTGAAAATATATTTTTTTGATTTTTTTATTGGGTTTTTTATTTTATACAATATGTTGAACATTAAGTAATGCAAAATTTTACTAATGTGAAGTTCTTCAAATTATATTGTTGTGATCGTTTTATTCAGTGTTTTATTTTACGGTTGAATTAGGTCATGTTATTTATAGAAGTAATATTTTGAATATTAAGTAATGCAATTTCTTTATTGAATATTTTATTTTAAGACTGACTTAGGTCATGCTTAATAAGTGTAAAGTTGAACACTCAAGTAATGTGGAATTTTTGGAAATTATATTGTTGTGACTATTTTATTAAGTGATTTATTTTAAGATCAAATTAGATCATGCTTATAATAAGTGCAATATATTTTACAATCATGTTATTCAAATTTTTCCATATTATACTATTGAGACTTCTTTATTGAGTGTTTTATTTAAGGAAGAATTATGTCATGATTAGGGTAAGTGCAATATGTTGATGTAGGAGCGTTATGTTATAATTTTAAGACCTAGACTTGGTCCTTCATGATATATCTAGAGCCACATAAGGATGTCATAACTTTAAGAACTACAGTTGGTCCTTGGCGATATATCTAATCTTGGAGGAGCTTTTCAGAGAAGCTTTTTAGAGAAGCTTTCTCTTTAGTTTAGTTTAGATGATATGTTGAAAATTAAGTAAAGCAAACTTTTTGAAAATATTCAAGAAGAGATTCCCTGGCAACAAATACATTTTCTAAAAATTAAAGTACCATGGAAAGAAATTTGGAATACATATGAGGTACAAATCACTCAAAGAAGCGAGAAAATAAACATAAGAGACAAGGGGATCATGGTTTTCTAAGGTCATATCTGCTCATACTTATATAAATAATAGGTAAATATAGTGCAAGGCAAAAGATCATCAATCCCTACCAAATCAAGAGGAATGCATGGAAGACAAGGTGAAAAATTAAAAAAATGGCTAAACATGGAAGGGATTTCTAAATTCCCCAAAAACTTTGCATCATCCACAATTTGTTTAAAATCAAAACACACAATAGAGGAAGAATAATGATACAAATAGAGGAAGGTTTACGACACATAATTACTCTTGTATCCAATCACCTATGAGGGTGAAAAGTGTCATCTAAGCACAAATAAAACAAGAATGAGGGAACACATCACAACAATCACACACACCAAATCTAAAGGTAAATAAGAGGCCTCCCCCTAACACTCACTTACTAAGAGGTCATCTACCTCCTAATCTAGATCATTATATGGGAAAGGCAAATGAGCTTGTAGTTGTAGAATATTAAGGGGAGGAGCTTCCAACCCTCGCACAATAAGTTATAAGTAAGAAGGCTTCACAAGGTCTTCTCCAATAGGCTCTTGTGGAGCTATGGAAAACAATTTTGTGAAGATCACCGAAAAGGCCGAGACATCATTGAGAGAGTTGAATATGCACTTTATAGGAGTCTCATATGGTACTAGTGTGGTCTAGGGAGCTCATCAATTGATTAGCCTTGCCTACATTGTACATGCAAAGACCTCATAGTTTTACATGACCAATGACTTTGAGTGTACAAAGAGTCATGATGTTTAGTGTGTGTGATTACATGACAAACCTAGACAGATAGACCTAATGCCTTAGGGGCACATCGACTGATGACCTTGCTTACGTCTAGTCGTAGAGGCAACGTAGTTTGACTATGTCTATGACTGACTTAACACGATTGACTCTGACTCTTGTTTTGGGATTTTCTGACATGTTTTGATTTTTTTTCTTTTTGAAATTTTCTAATGTTTTTGTATTTTTTCAGGACATTTTCCAATGGTGTAATGCTATGTACAACGTCCTCATGGCATGAAACATTGAATTTCCTCCAGTTGGTAATAAGACTTGCTAGATGGAGTGGGGAATGTGATAGAATCAACTTGATGTCAATTGTTCCAAATAATAGATAGCGAAACCATTTATTATGAGTGATAGTGAAAAGTCTGATTGGAATGATGGTAGACAAAACAGTGAGTTTTTCTACACATGGCACCTATTTTCTAGGTTTTCACCATGGTACTTATCCATAGCATCACCAAATTGGTTTTCACTATTGGAGGAATTATTTCTCTTTACTGTTTTGTTGATTTTCTAATTTTTTATTGGTGTTACAAAGATGCTTGTTTGTCAGCTTTTCATCAAGGTAACCATTTTTTTTGTATTTTTTAGATTAAGACAAGGAATCTTAGAAGCTACACATAGAACCTCTTCAGATGCAGGCTATTTATTGGTGAAAACAATGGCTCTTCTTCAGGGGTAGAGAGTTGGTATGCTCCTGATCCAAAAGATTATGTGACAATATAAGGCCCTAACAAGTTAGGTTCAAACTTACTTGGTTTTTCTCATTCATCTTGATTCTTGGGATTCTCCATTAAAACCAGGTCACCAATGTAAAAGTGTCTATTTAGAAACTTCCTATTATAGCTACGATGAAGATGATTTTGGTATTCTTTCAAATGATCTAGTGCTTTTTGTCTTCGTTCATCTATTAATTCTAGATCTGGTAATCTGGATACATGGTATTCCTCATCATCAATGTGACCTTCCAAGGATATCCTTAAGGAAGGAATTTCAACGTCTATATGTAAGATAGCTTCATATCTGAATACTAGGGAGTATGGGGTGGTACCAGTGCAAGTATAAATGCTTGTGCGGTAACTCGATAAGGAAAGATTTAGCTATACGTGTCAATCATGACCAGCGTCATTGATAGTATTCTTTAGGATTTTACCAATGGTTTTATTAGATGCCTTGGCTGGGCCATTACCTTGTGGGTAATATGGGGTGGAAAAATGATGTTTGATATGAAATTCTTCACATAAATGGCATACTTCTTAGTTTTTGAATGGGCGACCATTGGCTGTGATAATGGATTGGGGTACACCATAGCGACAAAAGATATAGTTTAGGATAAACTTGGATATTTGTGTGCCGGTGATGTAAGTCATGGGAATATCTTCAATTCATTTGCTGAAGTATTCTGTGGTGGTTATGATGAATTTATGGCTATTGGATGATGGAGGGTGTATCTTACCTATGAGGTCAAGTCCCCATTGGGCTAAGGGCCATGGTGATGTAATCGGATGAAGCTCCTATACTAGCACTCTTATCAAATCTTCATGTATTTGACACTATCTACATTTCATTACAAATATATATGAGTCTTTTTCTATTGTAGGCCAATAATAACCTAATCTCATACTCTTATAAGCTAAAGTAGGACCACTCAAGTGGGATCCACATATACCCTCATGTACTGCTTGCAAGGTTGTTTGTGCTTTTTTAGCATCAAGAAATCTAATTAGGGAGTTATCAAAGGTAATTCTATAGAGGGTATCTCTGATGATGGTGCATTTAGTGGACTTATAGATAAAGTTTTTGCGTTGGTTATTTGATAGGTCTAGAGGTAAGGTTTGGTAATTTAGATAATCGTATACGTCCTTATACCAAGGATAAGTAGGACCAACAATTGTACACAACATTTTAGAATCGAGGAAATCATAGGCGGGGACCAACAACTATTCAACCAAAAAATCAAACTTAGGCATGTTGCTCGGAATATCCAATAAGGAACCCATGATTGCCATAGCATTTGTAGCTCTGTTCTAAATACGTGGTATTTGTTGAAAGGTGATGTCATCAAAGTACTGCTTGAAATTGTCAGCCATGCATTTTAAGGAGAATATTTCTCATCCTTAGTCTTATAATCATCATTTACTTGTTAGACTACTAGCTCTAAGAATAACAAAAAACATGTACACTCTTAATCTTCCATTGGGCTGCCATTTTTAATCCTGTTACTAAGCCTTCATACTCGGCTATGTTGTTGGTACAAGGAAAGCAATCTTGAATGATTTAGTCATGGTATCACCTTGAGGTGTAAAAAATAGAATACCTACTCCTAAACCATGATGTGTATGTCACCTGTCAAAGTATAATTTCCATTCGGTTCTAGTGTCAGCTGTGAAGATAAATTCATCAAGAAAATCTACCACTAAAGGATGGTCTATCTCCATGGGTGATCTACTAATTGATTTGCAATCACTTGAGCTTTTATAGCCTTCCTCTCCACATATTGGATGTCATACTCGCTAAGTATCATAACCCATTTAGCCAATCAACCTATTAATGTTGCTTTACCTAGGAGATATTTGAGGGGATCAATCTTTGCAACCAACATTGTTTAGGGATTGAGCATATAGTGCTGAAGTTTCTAAGTAGCAAAGACTACCGCAAGATATGCATGTTCTATGTTGTTGTAATTTAATTCATATCTTACCAAGGTATGAATGATGTAGTACACTACTCTCTCATGACCTTGATCATTGTTTTGCATGAGAAGAGCCCCTAATGTTGACTGAGTTGCTAAAATGTATAGTATCAATGTTTTTCTATCTATTGGTGGCATTAAGACAGGTGGAGTGAGCAAATAATCCTTTATTTTTTGGAAATTTTCATGACATTTAGGTGTCCACATAAATGGTACTCCTTTCTTGAGTAAATGTTGAAATGGGTGTATTTGGTTTGCCAGTTGTACAATGAAATGCCTAATGGAATGTAATCTTCCCTGTAGTGTTCTTAGTTGACCAATGCTAACTGGAGGATGCATTTCTATGATAGATATTACCTTCTCTAGATCTACTTCAATGCCTCTTTTGGAAATGATATACCCTAGAAGTTTCCCTGATTTTACTCCAAAGAGACATTTCTTTGGATTCAATCCGATGTTGTAATTCTCTAGCCTCTAGAATATCTTATCTAGAACCTTCAAATGATCTACCCTTGTTTTTTATTTATCTATAATTTCATCTACATAATCTTCCATGAGAGTATGTATAAAGTCATGGAAAATAGTAGTCATTTCCTGTTGATAGGTAGCTCTCTCATTCTTAAGCCCAAAAGGAATAATATTCCAGTAGTATGTGCCCCATGGAGATGTAAAAGTTGTCTTATGTTGGTCTTCAACTGTGATTTTGATTTGGTTATATCCAAATAAACCATCCATGAGGGATAGCATCTCGTATCATGTTGCAATATCTACTATCATGTTTATGTTCGGCAAAGGGAAGTCATCCTTAGGACATGCCTTGTTGATGTCTCTAAAGTTTGTTCAAATGCAAATTCCCCCAATTGGTTTAGTCATTGGCACAAGACTTGAAATCCAATCTAAATAGTCTATAGTTCTTACAAATCGAACATCCAAGAGTTTCTTAAGTTCTTCTTTGAACAGTAGAGGAAACTATGGATGCATTTTCCTTAACTTTTGTTTAACTGGCTTAATACCTAGTTATAATGGTAGATGGTGCAATATTAGGTCTAGATCCAACCCACTCATGTCAATGCATGACCATGCAAAGTTTATCTCTCTATTTGTGAAGAAGTCCTAAAATTCTTTTTTTTTGTCCTTGTAAATGATGCTGCAAAGTATATGTTCTGAGGGTGTTCTTCTATGTTTATGTTGACTGCAATATAATCCTCTACCAGCATTGGTGAATTTTCCTATTTAACTAGGAGAATATTTAAACCTCAATCCTTTGGTGCCTTAGAGAGGTTTTTGCCCTCGAATACATCCTTTATTTTTTATGTTTCTTCATCCAAAGGTGCCTTTCTGTTTTCACCCACGAACTTGTCATTTTCTCATTTTTATTTTTTTCTTTTTATTTTAAATTTTGTGACTAGAGGTCTAAATAGATGGCCCAAAATATTCTTTGTCATCAAAGTCTATCGTAAAACCAACTTTATGATCCCCTCTTGGTATTCCTTCTCGAAGTCCCATGAACTCAACTATTGCTAAAACGTTCTCAAATGTGTCTATAATGGGTGTACCTTTTTTATCCGAGTCAATAAGTTTAGGATATATGAGAGGCATGTCATCATCAGAGTTATCAAAAGTGGAAGCTAAGAAGGTGAATATAGAATGGTTGAGATGGTCACAAAAGTTTTGGACTAACTCCTTATTATTTTTCCTATGGGTAGGTAAACTCTGATGTGGGACTATTGTAAGGGCTGAGTCGTTAGAAGATGGTTTGTCAGGTGCCCAAGATGCATGATCAAGGTTTTCCCGTTAATAGTGCTTATGCCATTCTTCTTTGGACAAGTGCTTCTTATGAGGAGGACTAGATTGTTTTGGTAAGGGTTTTATCATTAGGTCCAATTCTCCAAATAGAGTATCTATGTTCATGGTACTAGTAGAGGAAAGGGAATCCCATTCACCATCGCTTGAGTCGGGAGATTCATCATAAATTGGAGGAAATGGTTCATGAGATTCATCATAAACTGGGGGAAGTGGTTCCTGAGATATCTCGATGTTTGCATAAGCACTCACTTCCTCTTGAAATGGTGATAGAGTACTAAGAAAACCAATTCTAAGCGGTTGAAACCCTAGCCTAGGTATTTCAGTCATGGTGAGATAGTGATCGGTTCCGTCCTTCCATTTTGATGTAGTCCAAACCCACTATGCCCATCATAGCCTTCACTTTGCATTATCTTAAAGCCTTTTACATATTGGTCCTTAGCTATTTGAATAGACGATGAGGTGTATTCATTGTCTTCTTGGTACAAGCAAGAGGTAATATCACCTTGTTCCACAATTTCTTCACTTAACTCTCCCTATTTGGTCAATGTCATTATAGGGGGCACATGAAATGTGACTACTGACTGTCTTCTATTTGCCATGGGTAAGCCATATGCCCTAGGTGGAACCAGGTGACTGACACATTATGATGCCTTCATATAATATTCTCCACAACCCTTGTCTTGGATATTGACCTTAGGAGTGGATGATGGTGGTTTGACTAAAATAGACTTGGTAAGATGTGATGGGTCAATGTATAGGGATAACTTGGATGATGAAGCTTCTTGATTAACTGGTATCTATCATTGTGGAATTTCCCTTGGGCTCATATAATATTGAAAATGATTTGGATCACCATCAATGGTGATCTCGGTGCCATTATACGAGAATTTAAGACATTGATGATATGTGGAAGGTAGGGACCTCATTATGTGTGTCCAAGGTATACCTAACAACAAGTTCTATAGAAGGGTGAGATCCATGACTTTGAAGATGGTGTTCATAATTTTTGGGCCAATTCTGATAGGGAGTGTGACAAATACTTTGGATGATCTTTCCTCATTATCATAAGAATTGATGACTATACTCTTAGAGGTGTCTACACATTCTTATGAGAATCCTAATGCCTTAACCAATTTTAGGGTACACAGGTTTAAACCTGATCCTCTGTCTACCAAGACTTGTTTGACTTTGGTTTGAGTGTTTTGTAAGGCTTTGTTGAGAATGGCGTGATGCTCAAGTGATAAAGGCAATATTTCCAAAATGGATATCTGTGCGGGGGTTTTGCTCAGTTGATCAAGGAGATTGTATATAGACCTGGAAGAATTATCTTAGTTTTGCGCATGTTTACATCACATTCCAAATGCTTCTTAATGATGATGATATGGATGTTTTCATTCGCAACTCAGAGGTGATTTATAATCGGTCGTTTACCATAGTCATACCTAGTATTGGTATAATTGGTTGATGGATTATTCTTGGTTCCCAAACTGGAGGCCTTTCCTTTCGTGTGGTCATGTAAAGGGTTGTGAAGACCTTATGATCACTTTTCTATGTATTTTTCTGCCCTTTCGAGAAAGTCTTGTATAATATTCTTCAGTTGTTGACATTGTTGTGGGTTGTGTCCTTTTGTTCAATGATAGTCACAATAGGCGTTATTGTCCCACCACGAAGGTTTAAAATATTCAAGATCATACTCTCTTGGTTCCAAAGGTTTATTGAAATCCTTTTTAATCAAAATTTTGAAAATTTTCTCGATTGGTTGCCCAAAAGGGTTAAATTCACGTGTAGGAAACCTCCTTTGTGGTCGTTGTTGTTGTGAAGTTTAGAAAAAAATTGCCATTTGATCTGGACTATTCATCATTTCTTGATTGGGGTTGTAACCTCTAAGTGTGATAACTAGTCCCGTATGTATGGTTTTAGCATCAGCAATTCCATCATTTGTAACATTTTTGTTTGTAGACCATAATTTGTTTCTATCATTGGGTACGTTTTGTTGTTGAACCACAAAGTTTTTGCCTGGTACTTTTATTTCTCCTTTGTCAATAAGGCCTTTTTCAAGGATGATGCCCTTTGTACCAAGTCTAGGAATGAAGTACAAAAATGTACCCTTAAGTCACCTCTTAGTTTTGGATTGATTTTTTCAAGGAATATTGTGACGTTCTATTTTTTGGGTATTTCAACTAGACATCTACTAGCTTGAATTCTCCATCTTTGAAAAAAAGTGGTGAAAGTTTCACCATCTTCTTGTGTTGTGTGACACAAGGTAGTTATTGTTACTTCATTTTCTATGTTAAAGTCAAAAGTGTTTAAAAAAATTCTCAGCTAATTCACCCTAGGATCGTATGCCATATGGTGATTTAGAGAACCATTCTAGTGCTATCCCGATAAGGGTTCACGAAAATAGTCTCATCAAGTATGTGTGGTCATATGATATGTCCATGCATTGCCTTGAGAATTCTCTAATGTCTTCCAAAGGATTATTCCTCCCATTATACTAAGGAGTCTTCGGTATAATGTATCCATAGGGGAATGGTGTCATGTAAAGTGCTTTGTCAAATGGACATGGACATATATCTTGCACTGAGATATTTCATTTGTCTAACATAGACATGTTGTCCATCATTTGTTGAAGCATTTGCATTTGGTTTTGGAGGACATCTACTTGTGTCAAGGAGATTTTGTTTGTGTTATTTGGATCAATGTAGATATTATGAAATGTTGTGTTCTATGACGGGTTATGATTTGGCAAGGGAATATATCCCATTAGAATGTTCTTATTCGGTATGGGGATATGTCCTATCTGAGTGTTCTGATTTGGTATAGGAATTTTCCCTGTCTAAATGTTCTAATTTGATATAGGAATATTTCCTGTTTGAATGGTCTGATTTGGTATAGGAATATTTCATGTCTGAATGGTTTGATTTGGTATAGGAATATTCATGATAACTTTGGATCTCTTACCAGTCATGTTGGTGCCAAAGGGGTTTGATAAATTTTCTTCATCAATAAATTGTAAACCTTTCGATTATGTTGAAATGGGTTGTATTTACAATTGGCTATGTTTGAGTTGGTATGCCAGTTGGTATCGCTGCGGTGATTTGGGGAATAGAAACACTTGACATTACAGTTTGTATTGGTTGAGTAGACGGGGTTTTTAGAGTATGAATACCAGATCCTTCTGGTAGTGTGGAACCTTCTACGAGCAAATTTTCTAGATATCGTTGGGGATAATTTTCCAAACACTCATCCATAAAGGATGCAAATTTAGGATCTTGTATTGCAGCGTCTGTGTCTTCAATAGAAATTTTTCCACGTGTGTCTCTAGTTCAATGTGTTTTTCAAGAAAAGATTTGTGTCATAGTTCTTTCCCCGATGGTTGATTTGTGAAAGGATTGAAAAATTCATTAGGGTCTGACATTGCTTTTTGTTTCTTTTGAGACCTTGTTTCGACCATGAAAATCTGCTCAAAATGGGGTAATGCAAACTATGTCTAAAAACAAGTATGTCCTATTTCTATATTTTTTTTATTTTTTGATAGTAAAGGATGTTGCTAAAAACTTCTAAGATGAATTATACTAAGATGACGTATGGTAGGATGAACAAGAAGCAAAAATATTGAGTAGACTATGAAGGTAAATGATTCTAAAATGGGTATAACCGACCACCTATGGAATAACTACATGCAATGATTTGAGTTGACCAACGAATGCGATTGTAGGAAACAACCTGTTGATAAGGTGAATTTCCCAAACTAGACTGTTGTGCTAGAAATATTCAGTAATAGGACCAAAGTGACTAGGGTCAATGATGAGGACAAATCAGAACATGAACGTATCCAATGACGAGGAAAGTTATCTATTCTGCGATATGGAATTTTCTAGGAAGTATCTATACGCATGCAACTTAGGATGACTATGACTAAGACGTATATGACACCTAATGATGCAAGGTTTTGAGAAAAGTTTTTTTTCAATTTTCATTTGAGGTTGATCTTAAGAAATGAAGTTGAAAAATCAAAGTTATGCGTTCGGACTGAGTTTGCAGTTTTCTCAGTTTTTGTTGACAATCAAATGCGGTTCACCTATCAGATGCGGTTCTATTTCTGAAAGATGCTATTTAGCATGCGCATGTGGTGATTTGACTAAAAATAGGTTTTGAATGCCGACTGGTAATTTTGACTTGTGACAGATGCGTTTTTGTTTTTGACAGATGCAACTCATAGTAAGAGTTGCAACTCATAACATGGAATTTGTAAACCTAAAATTGTTGACAAATAGATGTGGCTTTCGATTTGACCGATGCGGCATGCATATACACATGCGACTTGAAATGTGATTGTTGCGGCTCAAAATATTTAAACTGTGAAATTGAACTTTTTTGAGAGATGCATGCGGTTTTTGACCTAACAATTACAACACACTAAGACAGATGTGGTGTTAAAAGTGACAGTTGTGACTCAATTTGATAGTTGTGTTTTTCTAAAGATTGTTTCCAACTGACTCCATTTGTTGATCAAGTTTTTTGACGAATACAACTAAAAAAATCACAAAATTCAATTTGTTTTCAGTTTTGTGGCGATAGATCTATTAAAACCAGAAATCATTTACAACCTAGGCTTTTTTGGACAATACTTGTTGAGTTCTTACTTGGATAAATCCAACTACGCATATTCAAGGTGGATGAATAGTAGCTTGACCCCACTGGCTCCCCTCCATGACACTCACTTATACAAGGCAGCCAAGCTATTGTACCCATGAAACTCCCATGGCATACATCTCACCTCCACACATGAACTGTAAGAATGTAAGACGACTTCATAGGTTCGAACCTACTACACTAGCAAATAGATAGGATTTTAGAAAAACTACAACATGGTTTTTAGTAAGGGCATTCCGTTCGTGGGGCACCATCCAATATGGTGAGAGACCATTTCTGCCCTTCTCATCGGAATAGTGAGTGTGATTTCTGCGGGTTATCCCAAAAATCTAGTTTTATATACTAGGTGGAAGTCGCTAGCTAAAGTGTGTTACCGCTCTAAGTCATCTTGGGGTGAGTAATTTTCCCCACCAAGATAGGCCCAATTTCTAGAGTCAATAACCATTTCTCTTACACCCACGATTGCATGACTATAGAAGGGGAGAGGATAATTCAATATACCGAATTGTAAAGGTTTACAAAATATGCTTTCGCACTAGACAAAGAAAACACTGATGCTTTTTAATCCAATTGACAATTATTTATCTACCAAAGAGAAATCTTTTCAAATAAAAATTAACAAAGTCATTAGGTCCTGCATGCAAACTAATCAATAGTTCATTTTGGTGTCTTCGGATTTCATCCTACAGAAAATATTGTCTATGGTTTTATTTGGTCTTCTATGCTACGTCCTGCAAAAAATATGTTACTTCTCTAAGCACAGTTGCAAACAAACATTAGTGAAAAAAATGAAATAACACAAAAAGTGAAAATTGAAAACGCGAATGTATGGAAGTGAATAAAAAAGTGTGTTTGATTTTGAAGCGTGATTGATGTTGGGTTCACCAAATGTAGCATAGATGTTTTGGAGATTGTTCTACAAACTCATTAAGATGATCAAATCTAACAAATAATCTAAATGAAAGCATGATTCATGTCAGGTTCACCAAATGTAGCA
The DNA here is from genome assembly GCA_007115665.2 of Sequoiadendron giganteum. Lineage (NCBI taxonomy): Eukaryota > Viridiplantae > Streptophyta > Pinopsida > Cupressales > Cupressaceae > Sequoiadendron > Sequoiadendron giganteum. The sequence continues at coordinate 11,726,842 of CM021108.1, forward strand.
TATATTTTCTAGAGATTGTTTTTCAAACTGATTAAGATGATCAAATCTAACAAATAATCTAAATAAAAATAACAAAGAATGAGTAAATGAACATAAAACAATCAAAACAAATAACTAAAAAGATCTCACCGAATATGCATCCACTTCTTTGAATTATCTTGATTGTCCTTCTCCATTTTTTTATATCAGTATTCTTGCCCTCACATTTTTTAGTATTGATGCAAGCATAACCTTGTTGAATGTCTAAGAAAAATATTGAAGATTAAGTTTCTTCTGAAAAGTATTGATTTCAGGAGGAGGAATAATGATAATGACAGGCCATTTTATATATTTTGAGTTTTTGAATGATCGGCTTAGATTCAAAGAGAGATCAACGAACAAGATTGATGAATGCCATGCAATGTGAGTTATGTGTCAGATAGAACGTGAGTTAGGAAATTTTGCAAGATAAATATTAGATTAGAACAATAACTTAATCTTGTGTCAAGACTATTTGAAAATAGAAAGAACAAGAGTTCTAGATTAAATAAACAATTTAATCTTCAGTTAATGGTCTTCGAAAATAGGAGAAATAGATTTTGAATGTCAAAGAAAAAGTTAGAACTCAAAGAATAAATAATTCAAATGTAAATATTAATTAATTAAATGAAGAAAGATATTTAATTAATAAATTCTTTCATGCATATGAGTTAGAACTAGTTAACTGACTAGTTGTGACAGAGTCCTCTCACTGATATGATTAGATATTAAACCCATAGATAACTGGTGGATTTAAAATAGATCTCAAGTTAGAAGGTGAGTGAATGATTAGATAACTAAATGATAGAAGAATGTGACATAAATAATTAATAAATGAATTAAATGTTAATTTAATTCAACATTCAAAAATTGAAAGATTAATTAAATAAATAACATAATTTATTTAATTGATTGTTGAAAAGGATAAATTGAATAATTAAATAATAAATATCTAATTATAGTTGAAAAGGTTAAATTGGGTAATTAAATAATAAATATTTAATTATAGATAAATGGGGTTTAATTAAATAATAAATATTTAAATTATAAATAAGAATTAATTAGCTAGTGACATAATTAAATAAATATGATTTATTTAATTAATCAAGGTTGAAGAAATGAATTAGTGAATTAATTAAAAAGGGGTATTTAATTAATAGAGGAAATATGTGTTAGAAAGATAATTAAATAATAAACATTATTTAATCCTGACCATGGATAATAGAAAATTATGTCGAAAGTGGTGCTCCCAAGCCTAGAAATTTTTTTCGTTGTCTACAATATCCATGAGGTAAAATTATGACCTAAATTATGAGGTTAAATGTAGGTGTTGGAATTAAGCTTTAGAATACTTCATTTTTCTTAGGTAAAGTGGGAGCATCTATAGCATTCAATTTTTAATGGGTAATGTATAAATAATATAATTTATATTTATGGGCATATGTAGGTGCAAGTGAATTTATATAATTTTTGATGGGTGGTAAAAGGAATAAACCAAATCTACATAATTGAAAAAAATATAACCCTAAAAGAAAAATATAAAAAATATGAAAGAAGATAAAATTTGTTAAATAATTGGCTTCTTTTAGTTTTGAAGAAGAGATTGATTTGACACACACACACACAAACACATAATCAACATGGATGAGGATTCCCCTTTTTGTATGATTTTGAACCACCGAAAATGTATCTCTGACCTAGATCAAAAGGATTCCCCTTGCTAGGCTCTTAAGGTTTTTCAGCCTAGGAGAACTTGGTAAGAGAATTGCACTATTGCCCTAGGTGGATATGTGGGTTTTTCACAGTTGCATTCAAATGGGGAAGGATGATTGATGAAGGTTGTGATAATTGTGTGTGATGTGTGGGTAGAACTAAAAGTAAAACGATGCTATTCTAAATGTATGCAATGTAAATAACACAAAACTAAACTAATGCTAAGCTACTCTAGAATGACCTAAATGTGTATTTTATGGAAAATAAGAGAGGAGAACATAATATGTGTACCTAGAAAAGCGATTTTTCAGCTAAGTGCTCTTAGGATCTCTTGGAAGTTTTTTTAAAATAGGACATTATCGCCAAGTGGGGCGACCTAGTCCTCCAACTGAGAAACTTTTCCAAAACATGTTTCAAGGAAATAGGTGCCAAAAAATATAGAAACCCTTTTTGAGACCTACCATAGGGACAAGGTTGACAATAGGGGTGACTGAGTCTTCTTGTAGCTTTCTGAGCAATTAGGATTTAATTTTGAGGGTCCCAGTTCATGTTTCCCTTTTTTGTAGAAATCCATGATAGAAACTCCCAAAAATGACTTGTAGCTTATCTCCTTGTCCTTATAGGGTTTGAGGCTTGGATGTTACTTGAAGAAAACTTTGGTACTTCTTGCAACACTTTTTACTTCAAAAAAATTTCATCAAAACTTGGAATCACATGCAAAGACCAAGAAATTATTGGGGTTAGGTAATAGAGGTGATTGAACCAAAATGAGATGATATCAAAGGAATGTAAGATTGAATGATAAACTTGAAGGGAATTATTACCAAATCTTTGTTGTTGATGGTTTGCAACATGCATGAGAAACTCCAATGGAGATAGCCTAGAAACCCTAAGAATAGTATGCTTTCTTGTGAATTATTTGTTGCTTGAGTGCTTGTGAACACGAGAGAAAGAGAGTAAAAATGAGTTAAGAGAGAGGAAAAATGTAGGTGAAAACCCTTATTTGTACATGTGAAACCCTATTTTTTGGTAAATGCAACCTAATAGGCCGACCCTGTGGTTTAGGAGGCAACATTATCATTGAATCTTATTTAAAATTTAAATTTTATGCCTAAAGGGACTAGGTCACCCAGAGTGGTGACCTAGTCGACTTGAAAAAAATTTAGTGGTGGTTGAGAATTAATTTGTGTTTATTGAAGTTAATCAGGTTTTCCTCCCAAAACACACTTAGGTTGGGACTAAAGTTGCATTAAATGGGGCCAATGAGCATAGAAAAAGAGTTAATTTAGGGGTGATAATCCTAGATAAGTTTGAAAATGTAACACAAAAATTTACAACACTCTATTTGAGGGCCTATGAAGGTGTAAATATGTATTATTTTGGTGACTCATGTTGAAATGTTCTTAAAAAAGTGAGGAAATGTGTTAGAACACTTCACAACACCTTAGTAAAACACCATTAGGTTATTGTTGAATTACAAGCAAAAATAACAATCATGCATCACACAAATTAACATTCATTTCTTCTATTAATCAATTAAAACAATTTATTGATTAATTTCCTAAGGTTCATTAAATAAATCAAATTATTTAATCCTTATGTTCTTCTCATTTGATTTAATAAATGAAACTGATTTAATCAAATATCAAATCCCTAAAACTCCCTAAGTTAATTAATCTAAATTAATTAACTTCTAATCATGATTACCATTCTCTAGCTTTTGACTCAACTAGAGTCAAATCCAAACTCCTAACTAATCCACCCACTTGCACCAATAAATCATTTATTTGATTTATTATTTCCTCTAATTACATTCAAAATGGAATCAAAATAGAATATTCTTCCAATTTGAATCTTCCCCCAAAAAAGGACTTGTTGGTTTGCACAAGTCAAACTTGGCATTTAATGCACCTTTCATCCCCCCTAAACATGTCATTTCATCCAAATTTGAATTTCAAATTGGCACATTGGCCAAGACTTGTACATTCCTCACCCTCTCACACTTTGACAAGTGGCATCTTATCATTGGCTCATGAATGATCCCACATTCATCCAAATCTATCACTCTTCCTAATCTTGAATCTATAAAATGCAAAGCATTTCAACACAAAATCTACATCTACAACACAACAACACTTACTCATTGCAAGGTTACTCTCTTCATTTGAGAATCAATCTTGCTCATCACAACACCATTTGCTTAGCAATAACTCATTCTCATTGCAAGGTTATTCTCTTCACTTGAGAATCAATCTTGTTCATCATTTGGCAATCTTGCTTATCAAGGATTGGGAAAGGGCAGCTTTTTACACAACTAAGTTGCACCAATCCACTATGGGATAGGTTTATTTCATGGTTTAGATGCTTTGTTTAATTTTATTGTTTGGTTGCATTTGAATCATGAAGTATTATCTCATAGGGATAGGAATTTCTGTTTATGTTGTTTTGTCATTGTACTAACCATATGCAGATTTTCATGTCCAAAAAAAAAAAAAAATCAGAAAAATGTCCTGAAAAAATGGTCACCTTGATGAAAACCTGGCAAACAAGCATCTTGGCGACAACAAAAAAATCCAAAAACGAAAAAAATCCAAAAAAGGATTGAAAATAGTAAAGAGAAAAATCGTCCTCTAGCGAAAACCATTTCGGTGGCGCTTTGGGCAGGTACCATGATGAAAACCTAGCAAATAGGCGTCATGTGTAGAATCGAGCATCTACGTGCACCAGTTCAGGAGAAAGAATCTTATCGCATCCATTATTAGGCCATCATTTGAGCCGTATCATTCATTCACCCATGAACTATTTATCCAACCCATTTTTATCGATCTGCATCCAAGTTCCAAGTTACCTTGATCTTGATAAAATTTTGGAGCACACTTTACACTTGTTTATGGTAAACATCTTGACATGGGTCATTTTCATTGATCCCATCATATCCAACATTATCTAAGCCTTGAAGCATTATCTGAGTGAGTATTCCTCTGTTCGAACACCCTTATCTTATCGCAAGATAATCCATACCCATCCATCTATCCAAGAATCCACCCATGGCATTCCATACATTGCCAGACACTAGGGGTAGATAATTACATCTTGCTTCGTGAATAAATCTTGATCTATATCCTCCAACTTATGTGGAGATCCGAGCATTGGAAAACATGAAATCAACTTGGTCAAATCATTTGTGAGCCAAAATCCAAGTCACTAGCCCATGGCATATTTTTGATAGGAAGACATTCCTTATCATGCTCTATCTTTTGTCGAACATCAATCCAAAAATCCATATCAGTCACATCTAATGCACACATCTGTGTCACATCAAATCATCACAGCAATTTTCTTCTAACTCAAGCTTCATCAATCTTGATCAATCGAATCCAATGCATTATCACCTTGTTTGACTTAACACACTTAGTCAAACTATCATCTTGTGCACGAGTTTACTCCAGGATAACACAACTCCCTTGGGTTTACAAGTTCATTATCATCACTCTGTTTGGCTTAACACACTTAGCCAAATTATCAAATCCATAATCACCTTGTTTGGCTTAACACACCTAGCCAAATTATCCTTTTTGTATGAGTTTACTTTGGGATAACACAACTTCTTGGAATTTACAAGTGCATTATCACTTTTGTTTGACTTAACACACTTAGTCAAACTAGCAATCCATCAATCCGATTGATCAACAATAAGCTTGGTTTTCAATGAAATCCAAAATAAGGCACTGATATCATCACATATCCATATCCAAATTGTCAAAATCGTCAGAAAAAACCAAAAACATTCAAAAAATACATCAGAAAAAACTCAAAAACATTCAAAAAATTCATCAGAAAATCTAAAAACATTCAAAAAATCCATGAGAAAAAACTCAAAAACATTCAAAAAATTCATCAGAAAATCCAAAAACATTCAAAAATTCATCATTCAAAAATCCAAAAACATGTCAAAATATTAGAAAATCTTCAAAAAATTTCATCATTGAGTCTTGTCAATTTTTCCACCTTGTCAAACTACGTCGTCTTTGAGCATGAACGTAGGCAAGGTTGATCTTTGATCATCCCCCGAGATGGTTAGGTCAGTCCCTTAGGCGTCGGTCGCATTGGCAATCCGTTTGCCCATCTAGTCTACATCTTAAGTCATTCCTTTAGGCATCTGTCGCATTGGCAATCCGTTTGCCCATCTAGTCTGCATCTTAAGTTAGTCCTTTAGGAAATAAAAAGGAGGGCAACCTGTTTGCCCATCCATCTTATCATCAAGTTAGTCCACCACTAGTCGAACTATGTGGTCTCTGCGTATATAACGTAGGCAAGGCTAATCTATGGATTAGCTCCCGAGACCCCTAGGATAGGTCTTTAAGTTAGTCTGTTCGTCGTAAAATCTTAAAAATACCAAAAACATTGAAAAATCTTGAAAATACCAAAAACATTTGTAAAACATCTCAAAATTCCAAAAATAGCCTCAAAACATTTGAAAAAACCAAAATGGTGTATCCATTTCATCTCGCTTTCACCCGTGATTATCATCACTCATAATAAAGTCAATCGTCAATTTCACCCTTTGGTGAGTTAGTCAGAAGCAAGTTTAGCAAGTTCCAAAGTGAATGCCTTATCATCAAAGTCTTAAGTCTAGAGTAGTAAGCAAGCAAGTTGGTCAACTCATTGTATCAATAGCTTATCACCCAAATCAGTCTCACCAAAACCCTGATCACTACATGTCCTAGGATGAAGCTTTCCGGTGATGGACATAAGCATTAGGTACCCCACAGTAGTTTAGCCTTGGCTAGTAGTATGAAGAACATCAACTTGTTTGTTTACTTTATTTTGGTCTTTTTGACTTATCTTATTTTGCGCTCATTCCAAGGACCTCTAGATGATGCCTAAACAAAACAGGTTTAGAGAGAAAGGAATGGGGCAATGAACATTATCTTTTTATCTGTTGTGCTTGTTGGATGTTCTTATAAAATAACTTGGCAAATACTTGCTTTGTTGGGTCTGTCCTAGCAAGGTTTCCGTATGTCAAGTGTGAACAAGAGCACTCCTATCTGATTGTCGAGTCAAAGTCCATCACACTAGGTGCAATGCCATCCTGGTTCTTAATACCTTGATGCATCGCACCTACGTGTGTTATCAAACATAAAGAAAGGTATGCTCTTTTCCCATCCTTGGATAAGCAACACATCATCATCATCATCATTCATATCCAATAAAGTCTCGATGACTAGAGGACTTGTTAGATTTCTTCATCTTCTTAGATTTAAGGGTTGATCCCTCTCATTCTTCTATCCTCTTCCACGCTAACAATGCATCCATCCTGCATCCATGCTGCATTCATCCTTTTATCTTGCATAATCACGTCATATCATTATAGGACAACATCATTGCATAATCATTTAAGTTGTTTAGGATAATATAAATTTGTTATTCTAAGCATCTTCCGAACATCTCATTTTCATTATCATATAGTCTAACAATCCATACATCCATTTTGAACCTCTTTGTCACAAGATCCACCTCAAATTGTATCTTTTCGCTCGATCTCTCGAGGGGGCAATGTACTAGCATATTTCTTTTCACTGGGGCATCCGAAAAATCAGAAATTTTTTAAATTTCGATATCGGCAACATCATTCTTTGAACCAATGCAATGAGTACATTGCTTCAAAGAGGGGCAAAATGTAAACATGCAAAAATAACAATCATGCATCATACAAATTAACATTCATTTCTTCTATTAATCAATTAAAACAATTTATTGATTAATTTCCTAAGGTTCATTAAATAAATCAAATTATTTAATCCTTATGTTCTTCTCATTTGATTTAATAAATGAAACTGATTTAATTAAATATCAAATCCCTAAAACTCCCTAAGTTAATTAATCTAAATTAATTAACTTCTAATCATGATTACCATTCTCTATCTTTTGACTCCACCAGAGTCAAATCCAAACTCCTAACTAACCCACCCACTTGCACCAATAAATCATTTATTTGATTTATTATTTCCTCTAATTACATTCAAAATGGAATCAAAATAGAATATTCTTCTAATTTGAATCTTCCCCCCAAAAGGGACTTGTTGGTTTGCACAAGTCAAACTTGGCATTTAATGCACCTTTCATCCCCCCTAAACATGTCATTTCATCCAAATTTGAATTTCAAATTGGCACATTGGCCAAGACTTGCACATTCCTCACCCTCTCACACTTTGACAAGTGGCATCTTGTCATTGGATCATGAATGATCCCACATTCATCCAAATCTATCACTCTTCCTAATCTTGAATCTATAAAATGCAAAGCATTTCAACACAAAATCTACATCTACAACACAACAACACTTACTCATTGCAAGGTTACTCTCTTCATTTGAGAATCAATCTTGCTCATCACAACACCATTTTCTTAGCAATAACTCATTCTCATTGAAAGGTTATTCTCTTCACTTGAGAATCAATCTTGTTCATCATTTGGCAATCTTGCTTATCAAGGATTGGGAAAGGGCAGCTTTCTACACAACTAAGTTGCACCAATCCACTATGGGATAGGTTTATTTCATGGTTTAGATGCTTTGTTTAATTTTATTGTTTGGTTGCATTTGAATCATGAAGTATTATCTCATAGGGATAGGAATTTTTGTTTATGTTGTTTTGTCATTGTGCTAACCATATGCAGATTTTCATGTCCACACAAGGTATACAATTTTTAGCGACACATTTAGCCTCCAATTTAGTAAGAGTATGAACTTACTTCAAACTCACACTAAAGTAATTGAATCATGCATGTTGAGCGAGATCTAATGTATTCATACTTGTAAGGTGAGGTGACTATGACCAAGAGGGATGATCAAGATCCAATGGAAAACTAAAAATAAGTAGAGAAGATCACACAAGGGGTGAGTAGAAAAAGTCAAATCAAGCTTCAATTGTATGTTCATCTAGTTATGGATCAGATCTAGGCTGTTTGTCTAAAAGTAAAGGATGTACTCACTCTGGGAGGACGAGAATTTTAGTTGTCCACCAAGTCAAAATGCAAAAAGATATTGAGATACATAGACATAGTTGTTATGCACTCACACACAAAAAGGTGGATATGGTGAAATTCATGCCACTAGTTGGGCTTCTTGCTCAACCATACCAAATTTATACCTCCTGATAACTTTGATAAGGCACCAAAAAGGACAAGGGTGTAGCTCATGAGACAAGAAAATCCTTGTAAGCTTAGAACCCATGAAAAAATGAAAGATGACACTACAATCATGCTAGTTTTGTTATTCAAGGTGTCCATGTATGTACAAATGCAAAAGTGCAACATGCAAAAATGAAAAATGAAAGTGTTTCAAGGAGTCTTGTTTAGTTTAGATGAGGTCTTTAACTTGGGGGAACATTGTGTGTAATTTCTCCAAAATAGCACCAATAAAAATATAGAAGATTCATAACTTAGGGGATGCAATGCATCGAATTAGGCCACTAAGAGGAATGTAATATGCTGAGATAATTCACACTTATGAAGGGAATTATACTAAATGTTGTTCACAAAGTGAGAAATGTGTCATGTGAAGTGACAAGGCTGCACTAAGAAGCACGAGAAAAGAAAAAGAAAACGCAAATGCAAAAAGTGAAATAGCACCAATGTATGCCCCCACTTTAAAGTTATTTCTACGCACCACTGTGTGAGAAATTTCTTAATAGTAGAGAAAATAAAAATGCAAAGGGACATGAGAGCCTACTTGAAAAGCCCAATGTCAAGTAATAGGTATCCAAGAAAGGCTACATCATGTGAAAATGAAGAAAGCAAGAGAAAAGGGGGATATTCCCCCAAAATGAAAAAAATCAAACACATAAGGGATCTATGGATTTGGGGTTAGTATGTTCATTGCTGTAATGTTTCTTGTAAAGATAACGAAACTATGATCATCCCCCCAAATACATTGAAATGGAAGGACACATAGAGAGCGAAAGAAAAATGAAAAATAAGTCATTTTGTGTCAACATTTAAGACACATAGGATGTCTCAATGATTTGCATCATCCCCATAAAGGACCATAGAAAGAAAAAGAACATGAAGGAGACATGGTAGTCTCAACGTCTTGCATCATCCTCAAATGAAAGGAAAAAAGGACACAAAAATAAAAAGAGGTTCATTTGGGTCAACATGAAGGATACATTGCAGTCTCAATGGCTTGCATCATCCCCAAATAAAATAAAAAAGTAAAACAAAAAGAAAGAGAAGTTCATTTGGGTCAACATGAAGGAGACATTACAGTCTCAATGCCTTGCATCATCCCCAAATGAAAGGAAAAGTGAAAACACAAAAGAGAAAATTGAAAAGGCATGCATGAAACATAGAAGAAGGGAGAGACATATATTAGAATGTTACTAAGAGTGAGAAAACATTAAACAAAATAGGGAATAAACAACACATAAAAAAACACACAACTAGTAAGGAAAGTGTAATTCAACCATGAAGCAAGGCATCCACCTCCCCATCTCAGTGGGGAAAAGTGGGAGGTGGACAAAAAAGCTAAGGGACTAAGACAATTGCATTACTAGGGCAGGGCTAGCAACCCCTTGCCCCCACTGAGTACAAGGATGGAGGGAGCTGAGATAGGTGATGAGATGGGGTAATATAATAGTTATAAGGGATTATTCTACAACTATTACATGAATGGGTACACAAGAGTGTACTATGGGTTGATAAAGTAGCACTTGGAACTGATGAAATGATACTTATTTAGTATCTCTCATAGATGGCAACATTCATCACTTCTATGGCTAAGGACATTATGATAAGCGCAATGTGGTATATTGGAATCTTTAGGATAGATGACCAGCTTGTTACGATGAGGTAAGGTGATGAGGCATTTTTTTAAAAGGATGTGTAATTGTCTCTCACATTTAGGTGGTGGATGGAGAGGAAACTTAAGTTTTTGCAATTTATATGGCCTCTTTTGATGACTAGACTCGCCAACTTCAAACGATGGCATGAAAACATGAGGTCCTAAAATGATTGGAGGTCTAGCATTGTGGATAGGAAGAGATGATTGCTTTTCCTTAGGAAGGAGGACATCCCAGTCAGGAGGGGTATCAAATATTACTATGCCATCATTATGGATCTTAAGGAGCTCTATAGGATGCACCCAAGGATGAGGGGGATCTTGATAACCGATTCCCGTATGGTGCTCATCAGGTTGGAATTGATCATAGCATTTGTGAATTTCGTCTTCATTGGTAAGGTCACCACCTTGTTTTCTTAAAATTATGAACCCTTTTCCATAAGATTGTTGCAGGTTGATGGGAGAGTGGGTGACCGAATTATGGTAAAAGGGTTGAGGAAGGGACAGTTGGGAGGGACTAGGCTCACCTTGGGTAGGTAGTCGAGTTCAATTGTTAACTTTCAGATCAATATAAGAAAATGAGTCAAGGGGTGATATGTTAGGCATCATGGGTTGATTCATCGAGGGGTAAAAAGAAGCATTGGATTCAAGGTTATCAAGTAACTCATTAATGAACTGATACATGCTAGCATCTTCATGTCCAATGAGTTCTACTAGGTATGTGCAGGATCATTATGGAAAAAATAGGTCCTTAAGTGGTGATAAAATTTAGAAAAATCAAAGTTAGGAAACTTGACATTAAAATTTGAATAAGTTATCTATATTATTTCAAAAATATGTAAGAATAGAATTTGTAGAAAATTGAATTTAGTTTCTAAACTACTTGGGTTTTTTTTTTTAAATTATATCTATTTGGTGAAAATTTGAAATTTCAATGCAGTAGTACTTAAATTTTAGGAAAATATAAGAAGTAGGTGTTTGTCTAACCACCCTAACCACAATAAAATGATGATATTTTTTTATAATATTTTAGATATAAGTAGAGGACTCATGTTCCAATGTGATGCATATTTTTTTATAATTTTTATCCAAGTAAATAATTAATTATTATTTTTTATTACAACTTTTAAAAAATATAAAACTCGTATGTCTGACCACCTTAACTTGGTCAAAACTTCGTGAAATTCAATTTATTTTTTTTAATCCTATATTATGCAAAGTATAGAATGTGATGCATGTTTCAAATTCAAAACATATGATATTGTTTGAAAGATATAGATGTTTTTCAATCAGCCTATCAATCGGGACATTATTCGTAATTCAAATAGAAAATGAATAACAATTCTTTATTAAATTCAAAGTAAAGAATAATGTATATTGGTGGAAAGCTGAGAACCTCCTTTAAAAACAATTTTCATTTCATCAAATCTAGGTAAAAACAAAGTTGTCAGCCAATTGGGCCGTCATATCACTTACATATCGCCACTTTTTGGCCCATCATGATCCTACATACTACTATAGGAGGATGTTCATGGGGATCTGGTGGAGCAAGAGTGGGTTCTAGGTCATGAGGATCAGTGTAAAAGGTGCAACATGACATATGCATATGGGATTTAAGGGAGTTCCATAACTTCTTGAAGAACATGGCCATGATGAGATTTAAGTAATGACAATAAAAGAATCAACATAGCAGACGTGGAAATAACCACAGAGGAACAATTATGTAAACTAGAAATACATACAAGGTGTTGAACATGACAGAAAGGGGGATGGAAATTGTGCAAGAGGACTAGGTTGACCAGTGTGGTGACTTAGTCCCAATAGTGCTATTTTTGAATTTGTTTTGTATTTTTGGCTAATTTTTATGGTTACTTTGATATTTAAGTGGAAACAGAAATTGGAAATGCAATTTTTTTTGTGTTTTCTTATTAAAAAAGTAATGGAATGTGAAAATTTATCATGAATTATCACTAAATGCACTTGTTTCACTAACCCTAGGATGCAAACAATGCAAGATTTCAATGCAATGCAAGCTATCTCTAAGATGAAATACAAAAATAAATAAGATAGCTAATGGTCTACAACCGGGTTCAACAAAAATGAACCACCAAAAATGTATCTTTGACCTAGGGAAAAAGGATTCCCCTTGCTAGGATCTTAGGTTTTTTCACCCTAGGAGCACTTGGTAAGAGAATTGCACTATTTCCCTAGGTGCACATGTGGGTTTTTGGTTGTTGCATTAAAAGGAGGAAGTCTGATTGATGAATTTTGTGATAAGTGTGTGTAATGTGTGGCTAGAAATGAAAGTAAAATGATGCTATTCTAAATGTATCCAAT